>BQNB010005518.1:0-16582 GCA_026074375.1 Tanacetum coccineum
ACCAGAAACTGAAATCAGCGACAGTCACTAGAATAGTTGTTTGATGGTCTCTTCATGTTCTTGCTTTCAAGTACTCCTTTTATCTTTGCTGATTGGATTGATACCTATAAGCGGCCAATCATGTGTCAGCACACTATCAAGTGACATACGAAATAAAATGTGCACCAAAAGAAAATACTTTGGAAATTCCCTTACCTTGTATTGAAACTTTAGCTGCCCGCCTGTCATTGAATATGTTTTTATGGACCTATCACTGCGAAATGCAACCTTTTCTATAGACACAAATAAAAGGCCAGAAATCGCACCGATTGAGAAGTGTGCAACAGTTTCTCGCCCTCTTTGACACTGATGTTTCTCCTGAAGATTTTACCTTGGCCGCCATATTGAATGATCTTAGCACCATGACTTAAGTTGTGTTTCATGATTTCGATAAGTTTTGGTCCTAGACTCCCTGCATATTATAAAAATACGACATAAATAAGATCATTTATAAAACTAGAAACGTCTGTCATAGGCGTTTTATGCAAAAATTTGTAATTACCATGATTAGTAATCTTTAAAGAAGTTGAAGTGCGTTGGGGTTAATTATAAGGTTCAGATAATAGTAGTCCCCTTGTTGATTTGAGTGGAACTCCAATAACTTGTTTTGCGAATCTGTGATCCATATTATGATAAACAGTTTGATATGCTTCGATTAACTCACTGGTCTATTTCTTGCTCAAATATTGATGAAGTTGATGATTAATGTATTCTGGATGATGACACTTATAGGCATATAAAGTTTACCCAAATCTACAACTGTGGTTGGATGAGTCATCTTTTGTCATCCTTATTGGTGGTTGGTAGCTTAGTCTCTTTTAGGCACCACTTTACCTTTTTGATACCGTTAATTTTGATTGTATGTGCTTATATTTATCTGTCATGCTGACGGCTCTTTAGATGGTGCAAGTGTTTTATGAGTTAGACGTATTTAGTTTTCCTTCATTTGATGAGATTAAGAATTGGTAGTATACTTTTTATTTGATTATGCTTTATGCTTTACCTGATAACAACTTACTGATTCTGATTATTTTGTTTTAATGAATCCAACTTTTGCTTATTTCCTAAGTTCTTTTAAATTGACAAGTTCTTTTGCTGTGCTTTTTAATCAGTATGAAGAAGGTCTTTATTGTCAAACCTAATGAAAATGGATTTGCTGTAATCCTTGAGATAACATATGTGAGTGTCTTTTTCTTTTTTGTCATTCAATAAATCAGTAGTATTTTGTTTGGTTTTTAATCATGATTTTTTTATTCTTTACAAGGCTGAATCCGTGTTGGTTCGAGAGACCATAATGGACACCCTTGTGAGTGCCACGGAACTTGTGAATGGTATCAACTAAGGGAAGCATTCACCAACAGATACTCAATAAGGATGGAGTGTTACAAAGAGCCCCATGAGATCACTAAGGTTGTGAGAAGGGCTAACGAGACCCTACTGGCGTTCAAAGAAAGATGGACGGTGGAAACTAGTCTCATCATGGGTGTTCCGGAGGTCATGATGAAGGTCTACGAAAACTATGATCCGGTGGTCTTGGTGAGTGAAACCACATGATAGCCATTTTAGTGAGAGAGAGTGGTGATATGGAAGATGGACTTGTGATATTTGATGGAAAATGGATGAAGGATACAAATGACTCAACAATGTCAAATGACTCAACCCCTCTATGGAAGCCATAGAGGGGTATATATAGCCCATACGCCTCTAAACTATACATAGTTGTCTATTCTAGTCCTCGCGTATGTGACTATGATAATTCTGTAATGTTGTCACGTAAAAGTGAATTCCCAACAATCTTCCCCCACGGGACGATATACAGAATTACTTACAATCCTCTCTTGAGCAGTTTCAAAGCTTACTTACAAGCATAGAATAATTAAGTGCACAGCGGAACTGGTAAGATACCACATCAAATATTACTGCTCCTTTAAGAATAAGCTTAGTGATTGATCGTTTGGGGTAAGCATTATCTGGATCAGCAACGTATCTTCTCACGCTTGAATAATTCTTCTCACAACGTTTCTGTTAGTATAGATTCACCCTTTGAACAATGATCCAGAGGCTTGGTAAAATGGAAAAGAAAAGTATCCATATTATTTAGAGAGAAAAGAGAAGAGATAGAAAAAAGAAGAACAAGAGAGGAGTGTTTGAGAGCTATTCCAAGCTTCCCACCAAACTAGCAACCTCTCTTGAGCAGTTTCAAAGCTTCTTAACAACTTATAATAATTAAGTGCACATCGGAACTGGAAATACACACATCAAATGTTACTCAGGCTCCATTAAGATAAAGCTTAGTGGATTATCAATTGGGGTAAGCATTATCTGGATCAACAACCGGATCTTCTCACAGCTTTAAATAATTCTTCTTTCCACACACCCTGCTTTCCCCCTGGAAATTCAAATAATGCATACAAAAGTTCTCAAGGTATCACTTCCCCCATTTGTCTGAAGAAATGCACCCAAAAGCCATAATTTAAAGCGCTGATATTCTCTACGGTTAGGACATTTGTCTTCCCGGCATGGCCTAAACTTAAAAAAATTCAAGAAAGATGCTCCTTGTCAAGCTTTCAAGAAAGGCATAGGCTAAAGGGTGAATCTATTATCCTCACTGCAAAGGCTCTCAAAAGGGTGAATCTTTCTCCTTCCCCCTTGCTAAGGGTTACGACATGTCGAAAATCAGGCAACACCATGACAGCACATTACTTGAGTACTAAGTGAGGAATAAATCAGCTCAGATCTAACCCTGATGAATCAATAGCGGATTTAAAGTCCTCTCCTCATAACTTCTCTCTGGCTATCATTTTACCAACCGATTTGTAAGGTATTTGAAGTATAAACCACTGATGAAGTAAACCAGATAACCAAACTTGAAACTATAGTTGGTATTCCCCCGTTCGTTTGTGACTTAACTTGCAACTAAGAATGTTGGAAGAACGGTGTAGAGAATTTGTGCTCCAAGCAAATCTCTAAGTACTCAATACCCCTCCCAAAGTATGAGACTATCATCACCTCTTGCGATTATCCACATCGTCTTAGCGTGTGACACTGAGTACTACAACGTAACTCCTTTAAGTGATAGTTAACCAGGTCTTCAACCATCCACCCCTTGACTGCTGGAAACTAGATAAACCAAGTCTTCAACTTAAATTAAGCTCGAGCAAGTTATCATTGAAATCATGCATCCAACCAACCCCGACTTCAAGATAAAATAAGTACACGCCTTCGTAAAATGCCACTTCAATCTCAAATAAGTGATATTTTTATACCCGATACATCTCTCTCCTGTAGTACAAAAATTAATTCCAAATCTAAAGCTTTAAGATTTATCATGTTCTTTTATCCAAATTGATCCCGGTCTCATCACTTTGTCATCATGAAGCACAAATGTAATAATACGAAACATTTAATACTCAAACTGTTGTACCCCAATCATGCCAATTAACGATACACAGCCAACAATCCAAAACTTCATCATATATAACTTTGGCCCATGTTTTGTATAATACCATAAGCATTTTTGGCCCGACATCATAACACAGCCCACTTTTCGTCTAATAATAATTCCAGCCCAACCTCACCATTTAATACAAAGTCTATAATAAAACTTGTACAAAAATAACCTTCAGCGCCAAATTTGTTATTACTATATATCATCATCATGCACGGCCCATGTTGTCATGATATATCCGGATCAAGCCCAATCACACCGAACTAAGGATCCATTCCAACAACTACTAGGACTATATAATGGCATAATCCCTAATTTTTCTCATTGATAACATCAGTTAACCCTAACCCTTATCTAACAATTCAACCGCCTCCCTTGAGTTGTTCCTCCTAAGAGTAGTCACAAGACAATAACAAAAAATCAAATCTCATATCCTTATCTCTGCCAACGATCAAACAACATCTCACTAGTACATCACTTCAAACGAAATCACAAATCAAACACCCTACTTCCTTTCTTTCACTTCAGCTCGAACCAAATCACACAAGGCTCCAAAACGAAGTGAAGTATACAAGGCTTCAAGATCTTTTAATAAAGGTCTCAGGTAGGTATATGAAGTGGTATTTGTTTTTTTTTTCAAATCGAAACAAAGATGAGATTATAACCCAAGTGTTATACATCAATCTTTATGTTCGAATATTAAAAAAAGTTTAACCTTTATAATGATCAGTGATGAACTCATGATAAATCTTTGAAAAGATTGTGGTTATGAAACCTTAACACGATTCTGAGATTAAATTGTTTTGAGTCATTGTTCTTTGGAGAAGAGATAGGATTAGTTTGGAGTTGGGTTTGATATGTGACGATGGGATTAGGATTTAGTCTTGTGGTTTTGATGAGTGTGGATTTGTTGGATGTTGAGGCTGTTGTTATTGAAATTGATTTTGAGTTAGTGTCGAGTCTGTTTTTTTTTTTACATCTTCATTTCTGTCCCGACTCAGTTGAGTTGACCTGAGTCAACTCGGTAAGAACCAAGTTGACCTTTTTGTCATAGGCAAAGACTCAGTTGAGTTGACCCGTGTCAACTCAGTAAAAACCGAGTTGACACGGTTTGAGTTTTGTTCGGTTCATGCTGAGTTGTGTCTTGTTCGGTCCACATAGTGTGAGACTCGTTCGGTTCACGCTGTTTAAGACTCGTTCGGTCCACAAAGTGTGAAACTCGTTTGGTTCTTATTGTTATAACTCGTTCGGTCCTTTAAGGGTGGCCACTCGTTCGGTTCTCATAGTCTTAACTCGTTCGGTCCACAAGATTTTACACTTGTTCGGTTCTCAGTGGACATGACTCGTTCGGTTGACCAAGGACATGACTCGTTCGGTCCTCATAGTCTAATCTAGATCGGTCAAACTCGTTCGGTTGAGCTCGTTCGGCTGTCACTGTCGTCCTTCTAGTCTACTTGTTATTTTGTCTTCTTGAGATACCAAAAAGAAAACATGACCAGACCTGATTAATTATAAGACTATTGGAAAACAAATAAGGACCAAAAATATTCATAAATTATGTAGTGGAATCTGTTGTTTTGATTTTTATACCAAACACAGCCACCAAATAAGCCAAAAATAAGGACAAAAATAAGACAGATGAGACCACAACTAGCAACAGTCACATATTCAAAAGTGACAGATTTTAAATAAACATATTTGAGACCAAGAAACCAATCGGACAAAAATCAAAACCGACCCAAGAGTATGTTGCCATGGCTCTTGATACCAATTGAAAGATTCACGAAAACTATGATCCGGTGGTCTTGGTGAGTCAAACCACATGATAGCCATTTTAGTGAGAGAAAGTAGTGAGATGGAAGATGGACTTGTGATTTGATGGAAAATGGATGAAGGATTACTAAATGGACTCACAATGCAAATGAGCAACCCCTCTATGGAAGCCATAGAGGGGTATATATAGCCCATACGCCTCTAAACTATACATAGTTGCCTATTCTAGTCCTTGCGTATGTGACTATGATAAACTATGGTAATTCTGTAATGTCGTCACGTAAAAGTGAATTCCCAACAATCTTCCCCCACGGGACGATATACAGAATTACTTACAATAATTTCCTAACAAGTACATAATGATTAAGAACAAGAACTTCCATGAAGCTTCATATGCTGATGACGTCTTTTGTGGTGTTTGACTTCAAGTCTGTACTCTAACATGAATCATCTTTGTAGTACTTTGTAGGAGAAATACTGTAATAGGCACGAACTAAGTAACCCATACACTTCTGGTTGAAGAAAACTCATTTCACACAAAAGATGAACTAGAGAGAGAAAGTTGAGAGAGAAAGTAAAATGGAAAACATGGATGGTTGATTGAACTATGTGGGAAAATACAAAGAGAACCAACACCCTCTCCATGTGTGGAGAGGGTATTTATACTTACATAAGGTGGACATGGGCCTTGGTTACATGGGCTTTCCATGGACCTTGGACTAGTTACCTATGTAAGTTTCCACATATTACTGAACGAGTATCTTACCGATATCTATGGAAGTGACCGAGACTGTTATAGGAATTTCGATATCCTAACAATCTCCCCCTAAGGAGGTCACTTCATGTTACAACTTTTTGTGTTTCCAACAATCTCCCCCAAAGGGAGGTCACTCCAATTTACAAAACTTTAAACCTAGCATACAATGCTTTATCTTTAGTCTTTAGCTCGTCCTTTTGACATTCTCCTGTGAATATGTTGTAGTGATCATTAATTTCTGGATTGAGCTTGTTCCTTGAACTTGTATTTGACATTCTGATCTTGAGCATCTTGAGATCATCAACCAAGCATAATCTAGACTGACATGCTCATACCTTTCTTGATTTGTTGATTTGGAAAGCTTTAATGTTGCATCTTTCTTGAAATTCTTTAACTTTAACACTTCGTCACTTCGAGAAAGACGTTCGGTATCAGAGTGACGGAAACTTCTTTGAACTTCTTTGACTTTAATACTTCGTCACTTCAAGAAAGACGTACGGTATCAGAGTAGCGGAAGTCTTGAAACATGTACTTGAGCTTTCATGATGTCTTTATGTTTTGTCGGTCGGGTATGAGCATGTGGCTATAGATCTTGTGAGTCAGCTGGAATCAGGTACCTCCACCTCCATCTTTAAGTATCCTGCATTAAAACAGTTAGCAATAAAGCGGGGGGACGAATATGGCTTTGTCATTCGCCCGGGTTTGGTTGGAGTAACCTTCGAATCCGTGAGGATCGACCTGTGATCAGATAGATTCAATTTAAGAAGAATCTTCTTGACAGGATTTCCAGCTGTAGTATTGAATCTTTCTAACACATAAGTATTAGATTCATCGTACTCAGCATGTTCTCATTATCGGAACGTCTCAAAGCAGACAGCACGATAAGAGTGAACCAGTGAGTTACTATCTCACCGATTGATATAGAAAATTGATTTGAAAATCAATCGGTGTATCACTTGCAAAATTGTTTTTGTGACACACCGAGAGTGTTAATCATTTCAAAAATTCATTAACAACCGTTGATCCATTTCCTGGAACAAGTTTGATTCTTATAGAATCGCACCATCGTTTCTTTCCAGTTGTCACAAGTTTGATTCATAAAGAATCTCACAAGTTACCTACCATGAGCTTGTTTGATGTTGGCTCAAGCAGGATTTCCATCTTCATTGTGAATACCTAAGTATCACTCGGATGTTCTGGCAAAATCACAAGGATCTTGCGTAGGACTCTAATGATATTACTTGATATTCACATTGTGTGAGATAACAAGCTAAATTATGACAAGTGTCCTAATGAGATTAATGGATGATCTCTTTTGGCTCTAGACTCAATAGTGCACTTTTTAATTTTAGTGATCGGAGGCTGGAGCTGAGTGCCACCTTTTCAATATCAACTAACCTTCAGAGTGAGAAAATCAATAGAAATGAGGTAGCCTCCGTGAGTTTTGAAACAAGTCTTTCCTACTTTGAGTGGTTAGGAGGGTTTGTGCATAGCTCAACTGGGTCCATGACTGTCTTCAATGTCAGACAACACCTAAGTGTCACTGGGTCCATGACTGTCTTCAATGTCAAACAACACCTAAGGGTTAATCTATTGAAGGGGGTGAAGAATGAAAAAGAAATGTAAGGATAAAGGGTGAAAATAAAGAAGCCCTCCATACACTTAGGCAGAAACCGGGTCAATACATATGCTGTCAGAAACACTCAGGTGTTGTCTGACATTGAAGACAGTCATGGACCCAGTGACGCTATGCACAACCCCCTCCCAGCTACTCAAAGTCAGAAAGACTTTGTTTCAAAACTCACGGAGATACACTCATTTCTATTGACTTTCTCACTCCGAGTTAGTTGATATTGAAAAGGTGGCACTCAGCTCCAGCCTCCGATCACTAAAATCAAAGTGCACTATTGAGTCTAGAGCCAAAAGAGATCATCCATAAATCTCATTAGGACACTTGTCAAATTCTACTTGCTAAGTCACACAATGTGAATTACAAGATACATTTTAAGAGTCCTTCGCATTATCCTTGTGATTTTGCCAGAACATCAGAAGTGATTCATTCACAATGAAGATGGAAATCCTGCTTGAGTCAACATCAAACAAGCTCATGGTAGGTAACTTGTGCGATTCTTTATGAATCAAACTTGTGACAACTGGAAAGAAACGATGGTGCGATTCTATAAGAATCAAACTTGTTCCAGGAAATGGATCAACGGTTGTTAGTGAATGTTTGAAATGATAAACACTCTCGGTGTGTCACAAAAACAATTTTGTAAATGATATACCGATTGATTTTCAAATCAGTTTTCTATATCAATCGGTGAGATAGTAACTCACTGGTTCACTCTTATCGTGCTGTCTGCTTTGAGACGTTCCGATAATGAGAAAATGCTGAGTACGATGAATCTAATACTTATGTGTTAGAAAGATTCAATACTACAGCTGGAAATCCTGTCAAGAAGATTCTTCTTAAATTGAATCTATCTGATCACAGGTCGATCCTCACGGATTCGAAGGTTTCTCCAACCAAACCTGGGCGAATGACAAAGCCATATTCGTCCCCCTGCTTTATTGCTAACTGTTTTATGCAGGCTATGTAAAATGGTGGTGGAGGTTCCTGATTCCAGCTGGCTCACAAGATCCATAACCACATGCTCATACCCGACCGACAAACATAAAGTCATCATGAAAGCTCAAGGTATCAGTTCAACTTCCGCTACTCCTGATACCACACATCTTCGAAGTGTCGAAGTGTTAAAGTTAAAGAAATTTCAAGAAAGATGCAACATTAAAGCTTTTCAAGAATGGTATGAGCATGTCGGTCCAGAAGTCGCAAGTCCACAAGGTGGCAAAGTTTCAAAGATGGCAAAGAGATTATGCTTGGTTGATGATCTCAAGATGCTCAAGATCATCACTTGAAACAAGATCTAATAATGTTAGTGATCAATATTTTTAGTAAGAGAAAGAAGAGAGAGAAAGAACTAAAAAATTTCATAGAAAGAGGAATTATTTTCTGTTGGGAATTAAGCAGTATTTATAGACAGGAAATCCTAACGGTAACTGGAGGCGGTCCCGTGTTGGAAACACGAAAAGTGTCGGTCACTTCCAAAGTTGTAACAAGTCTTAGCTCATAGTTAGTATAAGGATTAGATTAGTAATCTAATCCGGCCCAAGGCCCATGGGTGGCCCAACTCCAGCCCATGGCCGGCCTCTATGTAGTATTTATACACCCTCTCCTAGTCTTGGAGAGGGTTGGTTGTTCCATTTGTTTCACACACATTCATTAATCCATCATCCATTTTCCATCATCTTTTTCTCTAACAATCCAACCCACATCTCACTTATTGTTCTTGGTTGATCTTAAGATTACTAGTATTCTACAATTGGTATCAAGAGCCATGGAGTGGTGTGTTTAGATTTTTGTGTTTGATTTGTGTTCAAAACCTTTACAAAGAGCAAATTAGTGATATTCCATTTTTCCATACACTTCATTTATACATTCATCCATTTTCCATCCAAGTTCTCTCTAACATCACAACCCACATCTCACTTTTGTTCTTGGTTTGATATTAAGATTACTAGTATTCTTCAGACATCATAGACCCAGTGATGTAATGCACAACCCTTCTTAGCTATTAGAGTTTCTCTCAACAAAAACTTGTCTCATTTGTCACGGAGATACACACGACTTCTATTGACTTTCTCACTCCGAGTTAGTTAATATTGAATAGGTGGCAGTCTGCTCCAGCCTTCAACTACTAAAACCAAAACGCACTAATCGAGTCTAGAGCCAAGAGATCAATAAAATAAATCTCATTAGGACACATTCCATTACTAACACTTATTGAACACCAATAAGTTCACAAGATGTTAACAAGAGTCCTACGCATTATCCTTGTGATTGTGCTAGAACATCCGAGTGATACGTATGTATTCACAATGAAGATGGAAATCCTGCTTGAGCCAGCATCAAACAAGCTCTTGGTAGGTGACTTGCGAGATTCTATATGAATCGAACTTGTGTCAACTGGAAAGAAACGATGGTGCGATTCAATGCGAATCAAACTTGTTCCAGTAAATGAATTGACGGCTTAATCAGAAAGATAGTAACTATCTGATTCACTCTTACCGTGTTGTCTGCTTTGAGACGCTCCGGTAACGAGAATGGCTAGTGCAGCTGCGAAACCCTGCCAAGGAGATTCTTTGAATCTATCTGATCACGGTACAATATTTATACTGTAAAACGGTCCTACGGAACCGAAGGTTAATCTAACCAAATCCAAACGAATGACAAAGCCATATTCGTCCACACGCTTTATTGCTAACTGTTTTATTTTAGGATTCATATAAAGATGGAGATGGTGATGCCTCATTCCAGCTGGAGTCGGATTCACTACTACATGCTCAAGCTCAAACTATAAAGACATACTATAAGCATCAAGATTCAAGAATCATGAAAGTTCAAGAATTAAAGACAAAGACTTCCACACAAACTCTGATATACAAGATCTTCCTTCAAGATATCAAGTCTATCAAGGGAGATTGTTAGCAAGCTTTCAAGATGATGCAAAGTATGAGCATGTTGGTCAAGACACAAGATTGCAAGGTGGCAAAGACGATCAAGATGGAAGGATAAAGATTTAAAGATCTCGAACGTAAAGACGAAGTCGAAAGACTATGACAAGCTCAAGATCAAAGATCACATAACATGAAGAAACAAGCCTACAACGTAGATAGAGACAAAGATTACAAGAGCTTAATGACAAAAGCAATCTCATTGATCTCACGAAGGAGCGTCACAATGAACTCACTTCGGGGGAGATTGTTAGCCTCAAAATGTTGAGTCGAACAAGGAAGTTCGTTCACTAATTATATTAGGTCTCGGTCATTAATTAGTTATACGTTGTAATAGGCTAGACGGGTAAACGAGCTCTTTATGTAATCTAATCGGTCACGTGTATCGGGCGAAAGCCCAAGTAATCCCGAGCCCGACCCGTAGAAACACCAAGGCATGAAAGCCTCATGATTTTAACTATAAATACCCATCTCCAATGATAGAGAGGGTGTTGGTCTCATTTGTATTTTTCACTTGTAATCAACCATCTCTTTATTTTTCTCTCTACTCTCTCTCTAACTTCTCTCTACTTTTCTTCATTTTATCTCATCTTATTTTTCTTATCATTGATTCATACAAGTTATGGAAAGTGAATTTATTTTTGTGCATAAAACACATTGAGCAATCGTCAGTCAGTAGTTCTCTCATGCAAACAAAAACATTACTTTATATATATGTAAGTACTTATTGTTGTTTGGGGTAAGTTATGTTATTAATGAAATTAAGGTATATAGTACTATGTATTGTGGATAATCATATTTTGGAAAAGTACGGTTAAGGTTGTTGAGATTTATTTATGATTATTATGGGTCAAAATCAACATTAAACTCACAAGTTGCGCATAGTCAGATTGAGCAAAGTCGTCATTGCGATTAAGTTCTCTCACCACAAAACATTTACTTATATATATGTCATGAGTACTTATTGGTTGTTAGGGGTAATTTTATTGTATTAAATTAAATTACGGTAATAGTAGTACAAGGCGTTATGATATTCATTAATTTTGGAAAAGTACGTTAAGGTTGTTGAGTTTATTATATTATTAATGGTCAAAATCAACATAACTCACCAGTGAGCAGATTTGCAAGTTGAGCATCAGCAGTCGAGTAGTTGGTGGAATACATAATTGGAGAAGTTAAGATTAAGGGTTGTTGAGTTTATTTATGTTTAGTTAATATGACCAAATCACCATTAACTCATAAATTTGATTAGTTGTCATTGAGCAAAGCTCGTCAGTCGAGTAGTTTCTCGATACAAAACAATACTTATATATGTAAGGTACTTATGGGTTGTATAGGGGTAATTTATGTTATTAAATTAAATTAACTTACTACTGATATATTAATGGTCAAGAATCACATTAACTCACAAAGTTTATCCAGTACCCATGTTGAGCAATCAGTCAGTCGAGTAGATTTCTTCTCAACACAGAACAAAAATTACTTATACATATGCAAATAATGGGTGTTAGTATTACTTATTACTAAAAAACAAAAATGGGTGAATCAAGTAATGAGTTTAGTTTATTTTTTGTTTTCGGAGATCTAACTTATGGTGTTAGTCTAAAAAAACAAATTACGTACGATCAACTAGTTGAATATGTTAAGAAAAAGTTCAAGTTTAATGATAGGCTGACTCAGTTAACTTATAAAGGTGGTACAAGAAGGCAAGGTGGGTCCAACATAGTAGATATGAAATGATGTCAATTTTTTTTTTCATAAAATTTGCATCTACAAATTTACGAAACAATACTCCTTTTTATTTAAAGGTTGACAAATGCTTAAATTCAAAACCTTCTTCTTCTACGACATTAGATTTCCTAATCTAACGCTCCTTTATTTTGCTAATTGATTCAAATTTTCCCCAAAAATAAACACGAGAATAACAAGGCAAACGACATGTATGAAAATCTTTGGCAAAAAAATAAATTAAAATACATTCCTACTCCACCAAATCCGCAACCCATTATTTAAAGCACAATAAACACTAGTTTACATGCCGCACGTGTTTTGAAAAAAGGTGATAGATTTGATAGTAAAGAATTATTAATGTATGAAATAGGTTATAAGGCTCTTTTTGATGGTTATGAGTTTAAGACTAGAAAATCAGATACAAAACGATATGATGTAATTTGTAGGAATGATGATTACAATTGGAAAATAATATCAAGTGCGTGCAAAGGTAGTACTAAATGGGAAATAGGTAGCATAAACGACCATCACACTTGTCCTAAAACACAAATAGGTATGCATCACCGTAATGCTACAACAAATTTGTTGGGTCATTTATTAGAACCTAAGTTGAAAGATAACAGCCGAATCTACAAGGGAAAGGAAATAAAACATGATATATACACGGACTTGAACATCGATATTACTTACAAACAAGCATGGAGATCAAAAAATGTTGCGTTGGAATATTTATCGGGTTTCCATGTAGCATCTTTTGCACAGTTACCGTATTATTGTCATAATTTGGAAATGATAAATGATGGTGCTGTTACACACATTGAGACTGATAACGAAGACCGGTTTAAGATGGTTTTTATAGCTTTCGGTGTTTTGGTAAGCATTTTTTTAATGTTTTTGAATTAAATTAAAATAAGTTCTTTTATATTTGTATAACTAATTGTTTACTATTTAATTAGATTCGGAGCTTCAAAAAACATATGCGACCGTTGATAATAATTGATGCAGCACATCTAAAGGCACTTATGAAGGAACAAATCTGCTAGCAGTTGGAATGGATTGAAACAATCAAATCATACCTATAGCGACCGGCATGTCTCAGGGTGAAACTGGTCCTTCATGGACATGGTTTTTGTCCAAGTTGAAAGAATGCATAGGGGAGGTTCCAAATTTGTCTATCATATCTGATAGACATACAACAATAAAATTGGCTTGTCAAGCTGTTTTCCCAAATGCATTTCATGGTTATTGTTGCAGGCATTTGCTTATGAATTGAAAATTGAAGGGTATAAGGCTTCAGTGTTTATTCTAGAAGATGTGCAAAGCTTACTTACCTAAAGATTTTAATATGGCAATAAATGAACTTGGAGAAACTTGACCCGATGTATACCATAAGTTGACCGAAGCTGGTGTTGAAAAGTGGTCTAGGGCATATTGACCTAGTGATCGTTACAATTACATGACGTCTAACTCAGCTGAGTCAATAAATTCGTTAACAAGAGATGTCCGAAAAATACCGATTACAAACCTAATGGAGTGGTATAGAGACCTTGTGCAAAGGTGGTATTGTGAACGTCGGGAAAAATATAGAGGTACGTATTTTGTAATTGTGTTTATCGTTTATATTGAAAAAACAAATATGGATATTAACATATTTATGTTTATAGATGCACCCTTGAATGAGCTCAGTGATTGGGCTACAGCCAAAGTCACCAAAAGAAGGCAAAAGAGTGTTAACTGGATTGTGGGCGCAATTGATAGGTACAGAGTTTACCATGTAGATGATCGTCGAAGGATGCATACTGTGGAGTTATATAGTGGTACATGCACATGTCAAAAATGGCAACTCTCGAGTCTGCCTTGTGGTCATGTTTTAGCTGTATGTAGAGTTATGGGATTAACAGATTTTAATCATTTGGCGAAAGGATGGTTTAGGAGAAAAGCTCTTGAAGGTACGTACCAAGAGTTGGTATATCCCGTGGGAGAAGTTTCAAGTTGGCAGCGTCCTAATTACTTGCAAGTTGTTAAGCCACCACTTATGGATAAAAAACCAGCTGGTAGACCAAAGAGCAAAGCTCGTATTAGATCGCAAGGTGAGGAACCAGTACCAGTAAGATGTGGAAGGTGCGGTGCGCGTGGACACAACCGAAATTCATGTAGGGAAACCATTCTACAAAAGAAAGTAAGTTAGTGTTATGTGAAACAAACTTTTCATATAATCTGATTATTACTTCATATTTCAATAACTTGTTTTACACATTTTTTTAGGCCAAGACAGGATACTCAGAGCAAGAACATTACTACTCAGAGCAAGAACATTACTACTCACAGCAAGCAATGCCGTTTTCTTTCGAAGCTGTTGACTTGAATGACCCGTGAATCAGCATATTTTTTTCTTTTAAAATGTATGCAAAACAGCAGCTGTTAATAAACGAACGATTTCTTGGTTGACACCACAAATCAGAGTCATAAAGTACTTCCCATCACAATGTCAATACAGAAGTTAAAAAACACAAATAGGTTTTGACCTGTAAAACAGGTCACAATAGTTTCCAAAAGAGACAGACAACTTAACAAATGTTTAACAGCAAACTTTCACATACAAACTAATTGGACCAATTTTTCTCGATACGCTAAGGCTGTCTGGATTGGATCTTCAACATCCAATGGGATCCCATGAGCTAACCTATATATATAATAACACAATATCATGGATTCTTTGGGGTATTAACTTAATTCGAAAATGATCATTGATAATTGCGAGCTTCAAAGGTCACTACCCTGTAAAGAAATAGGCAGACAAACACGCCATAATCACCAAATACACCACCCTGCTTTGGGACATTTTGTGCATTAGTAAACTTAATACTATAGCTGGTTGGATCAATTCCTTTGCTGGCAAACACACCAGTCTGTTGTAGCACAACATGAAGCTTAGACTCTAAACAACTCCTCATCTTCACTTACCAGGGATGAAATTCAGGATTGTAAGTCTTTTGACTGTTATAGAATGTGACATTTCCAGTTTGTATGTGAAACTATGCAAGAGACCAATGTCTTTTGGGTTCATTTATAAGAATGAAGACCTACAATTGTTTCAAAATAATCAGTGACAAAATAAAATTAAATAAAAAATGATGTTCAAAATAATCACATGGGTTACTATGTATACCTGTTCAACATCTCTCTATGCCAACGGGTATGTGGAGATCGATAGACTCATCTAGGATATGTTTTATAGATAATATAAATATGCAGCATAATATAAAGAACAATATATTATCAAACAAGGTTTTTATTCCATACGTTTCCACTTTGCCCCAATTCTATACCTTGGGGATACTAACTACTAACTATTAGTCCTAGAGACGTCTACATCTCTAGGTTGTGCACACTAAAAACTATATGCCTAGGACTCTTTATATAGGGAGAGTCCAAGACTTATAAAGGAAGTAAATCAATAGATAAGGAAACTATTTAAATCTATATAAATCTATTTAAATCTTTCCTAATCTTTATCTTCAAATATTTAACCAAATTTTCAAGAAATCTTCATGCTCTCCACCAGCTTGTAGAATTTCATAATGTCGACTTTGATCCTTTTGTTTCATTTTGTTGCTCTTTTGTATCATCAAATCTGTAATTCCCTACAATCTTCCACTATTTGATGATGACAAAACAAACAATGTTCTTGTACGAACATCCCCTAAAGTTGAGAAAGTTGAGATCATAGATCTCCCTGAATGAAACCAAATCTTCCTTTGTAAACTGCTAACTGTTTCCCCTTAACTTAATATCTTCCCCTTAAGTTATACTCTACATGTCATTCCACCACAAGATCAACAAGTTGCTTTCATCTCTGTACCTTCTTCCCCTTTTTATCTTCATCCAATAGAGAACTATATGCAACTTTGATCTTCGCCTGAAACTGTGCATGAACATTCAATTCTGTAGGCTCTCTGTAATGATTACTGATGAAGAAATCTGAGTATAACGAACTTTATAAAGAATTAAAATATCCTAAACTTATGTCTTATGTCTTGTTTATCCACGTGACGTCGAAACTCATACTAAACCAAGAAGTATAAGTAGACCGCAACCTCTTGAAAGAATCCTCAACTAATATGAGACACTGAGCACTACAACGTAACTCCCTTAAGTGATAGCAAATGTGAGCATTGAGCATCATAAGAAAAATCACACATTGCTAGATTCTTCAAGTCTTCGTCAACACCATTTAAGCACGAACAAGTTATCTTTAA
>BQNB010005518.1:22017-51010 GCA_026074375.1 Tanacetum coccineum
CCACTGCGACCCAATTTGGGAGTGTTACACCTTTAGCAGTATGGATTAGTACTCTGGATCAAATTATTAATATATTGTTGTTTTTCATATTTAGGCCATCGAGTAAAGGTGTGCACAACGTAATAATGTTAAAATGAGGAGGGGGAAAGGAATCGAAATGATCGTTCTAAATGATGCTTGAAGGAGGATTTAGGTTAGAAAGTTTATCTGGAGGACAAAACTTTAGGCTTAGATAAGAAGGTGCCAAAGACCAGGAGGGAAAAATATAGGGTGTAGATGTGTGATTGTTTTCACATCTAGATTTGTTGCTCTTAAGATGTCATAGAACTCATGGGTTGAAAAATGCAACAACATTACAATATTAAAGGTTAGGGTGTTAATAGAGGGGGGGGGGAAAAGCCCTCTCTAACAATGTAGTATCTCATAGACAAGGTATTTTGAATCAAAGGTCAACCTTTGAAGTATCCCTCAAGGTTTATATACATTTAGAAATCAGAAAGTATGCACATTGTGAACAACGGTTATGTTTCAGAAGGTTGTCACTCATCAAATATTATATTTTTAAGGTGAAGAAGATCAACAAAGTGTTGTTGGTCATGTACCTCAACCACAAGGTGTCTTGTATACTATGGTTCACTCAAAAAGGTAGTTTTGAATCTCTAAGGTGTGTTGTGTTCATTGTAGTGATATTTAAAGGTGATGAAATCGATTTCAAGCTATAATCATTTATACGCGATAAACAGAACATTATTTTCGGTGTTTGTTAGTTTTGTCTTGGCAGAAGATTGTAAGAATTAAATTATTATCTTTCGAGGACTCGATTTAGTTTCATATATTGTTTTTCTTAGCTTAAATTGTATCTATGAAGAATATAATAAAGGGTTGTATACGAATTTTGCATCCCATTTTGTTGTTTGGGTTTAAGAATGCGTAATGTTCATAAACAAAACAACTATTCTAAGATCGACAAGTAGATTTTTTTAGGTATTAGGCTCCGTAGCAACGCATGATTGCCTAATCCCTTGTCCATTAATGATAAAAAGGTAAGTGGTTAAACTATACATTAAAATAGGGGTTAAGTCCATGGATAGCCATGAACTTACCAAAATTTCCATAGTTAAGTAAGTGGTTAAACTATACGTTTGGCTATAAGCCTTTACCAATGTAGCAGCACTATCACAACGGATAGATATATGTGCTATAGGTTTGGACCACAATAGAATCTCAAGGATCAGGTTTCCCAACCATTCAACTTCCTTATCAGCAGCTGCTAAAGCCATAAATTCAGACTCCATTGTTGAGCTAGTGATACAAGTTTGCTTCTTAGATGCCCAAGAAATTGCACCTCCACCAAGCAGAAATACCCAACCACTTGTAGACGAATTATCTTCAATATTGCTAATCCAGCTTGCATTAGTATATCATTCTAAGACTTTATATATGTCAAACTATAATCCATAATTTTCTTTAAATACTTCAGCACCCTCTGAATTGCTTGCCAATACTGAGTATTAGGATTACTAGTGTACCTACTCAGTTTACAAACAACAAAAGCAATATCAGGTCTTGTACAAGTCATGGCATACATCAGACAACCAATCACCATAGAATACTTAAGTTGAGATACAACCTGACCATTATTGGTCATCAGCTTCTCACTTGTATCCATATGAGTACTTATTGGAGTACAATCAAAGTAATTAAATTTTTTCAGTACCTTCTCAATATAATGAGACTGAGAAATTGTTATTCCATTACTTTTATGTTTAACCCTTACACTAAGGATAACATCAGCCTCCTCCATATCCTTCATAAAGAAATTTGATGACAAAAATTCCTTTGTCAGGTCTACCTAAACTTTTTCAGTGCCAAAGATCAACATGTCATAAATATATAGGCAAATGATGACTCCTTTACCAAATTCATCAAATTTGCTATTTACACATTTGTCAGCTTGGTTAACTAAATAACCACTAGATAAAACCACTTCATCAAACTTTTGATGCCATTTCTTAGGTGCATGCTTCAGTCCATATAAAGACTTAATCAGTTTACACATCTTGTTTTCATTGCCAGGCATGATGAAGCTCTGAGGTTGGTTCATATAGACCTCCTCATCCAATTCACCATTCAAGAATGCTGTCTTCACATCCATCTAATGAATAATCAGATTGTGAATTGATGTCATATCAATCAGCAGTCTTATGGTACTGATACGCGCCACTAGAGCATAAGTATCAAAGTAGTCTATCCCTGGCTTTTGTCTAAAGCCCTGAATGACTAGTCTAGCCTTAAACTTTTCAATAGTTCTATCTACCTTCAGTTTTATTTTGAAGATCCATTTGTAACCAAGAGGTTTGCAACCTAGAGGTAGATCAGCCAACACCCAAGTGTTGTTGCCCATGATGGAATCTATCTCACCGTTAATTGCTTCTTTCCAGAAAGCAACTTCCTAAGACCTCATTGCTTTATCAAATGTTTTGGGGTCATCCCCAGCATTAAAGCAATAAGAGTGTTGGTTAGAGACATCATCCCTTGTTCCTTCTATTAAGTATAATTGAAATCCAGGTCCAAAGTTATTTGGAGTCCTATTCCTTTTGCTTTTTCTAAGCTTAGGTTTAGGTTGTTGAGTCACAACCTCTGTGGAAAACTAGAAGGGGGGTTGAATAGTTTACCGCTTTTTAATTTAAAGTTTTAAAGTGTTTGTAAAAATTCTAGATTCGACTTTATGTGAATTCAACACTTGCACAATATAAACAATATACTTATCTAAACAATTAATAAGATAGTATGAGAAAATAATGCAAGACAAGAGATAAGAGTAAGAACAATCAAACCACAACGCGAGGATTTATAGTGGTTCAGTAACGAAGCACCTCTTCGCCCTACTCCACTCCCTGAGCACCTAACTCGAGAGTTTTCTTCACTATGTCAACAAGCTCCCTTATGGCGGAGAAAACCGTACACAACGTTGCTTACACCGATTTACGACACAAAGCTAAATGTCGAGTTCTAATCTTAGCTAGAACCAATCTATCACAACACGACTTCACTACTTGTTCACGACTTCACAACTTCACGACTTCTTCACAACTTCAAGACTTCTTCACAACTTCAAGACTTCACTTCACCACACTACTTATATCACAACTATCTAACACTACTTGGTAAGATCACCACGATCTAACTATACTTACAAAGATCGCCAAGATCTAGCTACTACACACAAATACAAGATATACAATTGATTTACAAATATGTGATATGAATGCAACAAGGTTGCAATACACACTAAGGTGTAATACTTCTTCACTTGATGATGGAAGTATTCTTCTCTTGCACTTGAGGAATTAAGCTTGGATCACTTGGAAACAAAGCTTTATGATTAAATGATCAAAGGATTTTAGAGAGGATATGTGGGCTGTTTTGAGCAGAAAGAATGAGTGCAAAAGGTGAGAAAATAGTGGGGAAAAGTCCAGTATTTATAGGACAAACTGGAGGAGCGTCAGTCTATGGGCGGTCCCCTTAAATAGGTGGGCGGTCCCCTTAAAATTAAGGGGGCCGCCCGTGTATTTAAGGGGGCCGCCCTAGACTAGGGGCTCCCCAGTTTGTCTTTTGTGTAGGGGGAATTTTCTGGAACTTTTCTAGCCGTTTTAGGTCCGAAAATTTGAATTTCAAAATGTTTATTTTGAATAAAACATTTCTTTTAATTGTAGAAAATGTTTTGTAATGTTTATAAAAATGTTTACAACATTTTATAAAAGTGTGAGGTTGAATAAAAATTTCCTTTGATCATAAAATGCATTAAGCATTTATTTATTCATACCTTGAAGTGATATAAATTTCGAAATGAAAATTTACTACTAATTACTTGTTTACGTTTAATTTTACATTGAACGTTTTTATATTTTGTGATTATCAAAACGTAAAGATGTGAAAAATATTAGTAATGTTTTTAGGTGTGTTTTAGGCATTATATTTTGTCAACAAAGAGTAAAGTATTCCGTAAGGTTTTTAAGAAAATTACTTTTAACTAAAGTAAAATTCAAAACCATCCCGGGTCGTAGTTCCAACGAGGCGTGAATTAAGAATCGTGATTAAGTTTGTGATCGTGTGATTTGAATGATCAAATTTTGATTTGGATTCTATTTCTACCAAAATGAAGTGGAATTGAATCGTGATTAAGTTTGTGATAGCGTTATTTGAATGATCAAATTTTGGTTTGGATTCTTTTGAGATGGAATTGAATCATTTGTAAGACAAGCTTCGATTTCTTCCAAAATGAAGTCTCCTTCCTCAAAAGGAGTGAGAGAGGGGGAAGAAGTAGAAAGGATAGGATCTAAAGACGGAGTGGGATTGCCACTCGTAGAACTATCCAAGAATCCGAGCACTTCTTGAGCATACTCCTCACAAGCTACATCGATGACATCGATTCGATTAATCGACACAGCATCATTGTAGGAGTATCTCGAAGTTTGACCAACTTTAAAGGTTATGGCTTCATCATCAACTCGGAGAGTTAATTCTTCACCGTAAACATCAATCAAAGCACGTGCCGTCCTCAAAAAGGGTCTCCCGAGAATTAAGGGAACCCGAGGATCGACAACATAATCAACGACTACGAAGTCGGCCAGAAAATAGAACTTTCCTACTTTTACAAAGACATCTTTGGCAATACCGGATGGACTAGTAGTCGATCGGTCTGCAAGTTCAAGAATCATTTGAGTAGGAGTAAGTTCGGGGAGTGAGAGCTTCTTCCATATGGAAAGAGGCATCAAGTTGATGCTTGCACCAAGATCGGCCAAGGCTAAGCATTCAACTAACTCCGGAAAAATTACATGGGAATAGTGAAAAACTTACCGGGGATCTCGGTTTTTGGGCAAACTTTTAGGATAACCGCCGAACAATTCTCATTCACCGATGTTTTAGCTAAGCAAACATTTTTCTTTGTTTTTAAGGGAGACTTTTTAAACATTGAGCATAAATTTCCGGCATATGTAGAAGAGAATGCGAAAACTGAGCTCGAAATGTAATTCCCTAAAGATTTCAACAAATTTCGAAGCTAGTTATCATCTTTTTCACGAAGCTTCTGTTTGTTAGCTCTCGAAGGATAAGGTATGGACGGTTTAGGCTTAGGAGCAACAACGGGCTCATCATTTGGAGCTTGAATTTGGACTAGCGGAGTTTGGATGTTTTCGGTACTTAGTTGCACCATATCCTTTGTCACCTTGGGTTCCCATTCCCCCACCTTGGGAAGAGGTGGAATTTGAGGTCCATCATAAGAAATACCACTTCGGGTGGTGATTGCTTTCAAGTCACCTCTCGGGTTAGCAACGGTGTTGCTAGGAAGTGATCCTCGAACGAAGAGAAGCGATATTCATTTGGAACAAAACTAGCCATCGATTTCTTAGCTATTGGTTTGATTTGACATTGAAGTTTGTATTGAAGTTTTCATTTCATTTCTCAATTCATTTTTCACATTATTTATTTGATTTTACATAGCTTTCATATTCGCATCATTTATCTTCTTGTAATTGGACAATTCATTCGAAGGAGTAACTCGAGTTTGCTGAATCGGAGCTTGATAATTCAGATTTCCTTGATTAATTCCTTTGTTTTGATTGTAACCTTGATTGTACCGGGTTTGATTATTTTGCACATTCGGTTGAGCAAAACCAGGTGGTCGAATTTGGTTAGCTACGCTCTGAGGACGGTATCCGGTATTTCCCTGATTCTGTTTATACGGTGCTGATAAATATCCATGAACTTTATATCGATACTCTAAAATAAAAACGTTGCCATCGGTGGCAAGACATTGGTGGTAAGGGTTGGGACCCCACAAGTATAACACAAAATTTCTCAAACGCTTTCAACGGAATTCGGGAGGAGAAGATTTCAGAGCTAGTAGCCTTAATCGCGTCGAAAGGCGACAATCTCGGGAGAATGAGGGGTAGAAGAAGGATCATTCGTACTCACTTTTGTAACAATCGGTTTGTTCAGTGAGTTGCGAACTTTTGACTTGTTTTCAATAATTGTCAAAGCATCTCGAGGCGTTTTAGTCAAAAGATTACCACCGGCGGTGGCATTCAAAGAATCTTGATCGGTTAGGGTTAAATCATTGTAGAAGGTATCAAGTTGATGCAACTTGTAAACCATGATGTGGGCATGCACGAAGGAGATCCTTGAAACGGTCCCATGCCTCACAAAATGATTCATCAAAACGTTGTTGAAAATTCGTAATTTCATTCCGATTTGTAGTTTTTGAAGGAGGAAAGAATTGGTTAATGAACTTGGAAACAAGATCTTCCCAAGTAAGAATAGAACGAGGGGGTTCTTTTTCGAGCCAAATCCGGGCTGCCCCCTCGATAGAAAATGGAAAAAGCATAAGCTTAATCGACGAATTAGGCACATCTCTATACTTAATCGTGGAAGTAATCTTGTTAAACCAACGAATGTGAGCATGAGGATCTTCTTTCTCAAATCCGTAAAATTGTTTTGAAGTTACAAGATTTAGAAGACCATGTTTAAGCTCAAAATTCTCTGCGAGAATAGCGGGAATAACGATAGCATCTCCGTAACCCTCGGTGGGTGCTTGGAGTAATTCCGCCATAGTACGTTGATCGGCCATCGTATCTACGGGAGTCTCTTCAAGAGAAAACGGTTCGACTCTTTGCTTGGAACGTCTACGATTACGACGTTTCGGATTCGTAGAAGTTTCACCAACTAAATTCGAAGAAGAGCGAGTGCGCATGCACTAAAATATAAAATAAGAGAAATAAAAAGAAAAATATTTTTGTAACCGATAATCAAACAAGTGTACGGTAGCTCTCTAGAAAACGCACAAAGAAGCGGAGGAGCGGGTAAGCGCGAAGCGTTTTAAAAACCTTCTCCTTTCGGGTCGAAGATCATAGGATCAACCCTCCTTATACCTCTCTTATAGTTTGTAATCTAAAGGTGAGCCGATTTCACAAGTGACACAACGGTTGATTTTGTTGTTTTTTTATTTTTTTGGTTTTTTAAATACTTTAGGAAAAGTATTTTTGGTTTTTTCTAATAAATCTACGAAAATAAATCGAGAAAAATAAAATATTTTTTGTATTTTTTTAGTTTTAAAAGAAAACGATAACTTCACGAGGAAGGGTCTTCAAATACTAATCTTCAAACGTAAACACGATAATTGCACACACCTCCCCGGCAGCGGCGCCAAAAATTTGATTTACTTAACTTATACATATATATATATATATATATATATATATATATATATATATATATATTCATATAATTACACTTAATACATTTCAGTATATAACTAAGATAATCAAATAATAAGAGTGATGTATTTCGTAAGGTTTTTAAGAAAATTACTTTTAACCAAAGTAAAATTCAAAACCTTCCCGGGTCGTAGTCCCAACGAGGCGTGAATTAAGAATCGTGATTAAGTTTGTGATCGCGTGATTTGAATGATCAAATTTTGATTTGGATTCTATTTCTACAATTAATGCAAAAACAAATAAATGCAAGCAATAATCAAAGCAATTAAAAATTTAAATTAAAAACGTTAACGGGAATCTAAAAACGCGATTTAAAAACCTAAATTATCGAATTTTAACCCCAAAAATGAAAATTTAATTTATAAAAGTCCTAAATGATTAAAAATAATTTTAGAAAAAACAATTATATTTTTTTTTTGATATTTATTATGAATTAAAAACAATTTATCAAAAAATATTATAAAAAATATTAAACTAATTTAGAAAAATCTAAAAAATTCGGAAAATGTACTTAGAGCATTATAAGCTTGGAAAAATAAATTTGGCCCAACAATTATTTGAATAGTGTAAATACGAGATAAAGCGGATAAGTTATTTTGAATAACAATGTTATAAAAGGAGACTGGCCCAAGGGTCTTATGAAAAAGACCTAAGGGTGCAATGGTTAAGTATGTGTGTGTGTGAAAGGGAGGTCACAGGTTTGAGTCCTGTAGCCTTTCATTTTGATAAAACTTTTGTTTATTTTTCTTTTAAAACAGCTAAACTATAAGCAAAAATAACAAACTTTAAAAAGGGAACTTTTTACAAAACTTAAAAATAAGCTATAAATAAGCAAATAATAGTGACAGACTTGGTTTTTTTACTAAGTGACTAAAAGGCTAAACTGTTTAGACACTTGAGATTCAATAAGCAACAAGGAAAGTAAATAAGCTCAAAACAGATAATTAGCTAGTCCTAATAAGCACTAGAGACAAAGAATGAGCAATTAAAATAAGCTAAAAGGCACTGAAAAGCGTAAAGACAGCTGACATAAAAAAGCTAAAAGGAATTTTGACAAAATTTAAGCTAAGAATTAGATCAAATAAGCACATGAAATAAGCTATAAAGTGAAAACAAATTGAGTTTATACTACAATAAGCTTGTGATAAGAAAATTAGACCATAAAACTAACATTAACTAATCTAAATTTGAGATTAAAAAGTAACCTTTTAAGCTTTAAAAACTAAAATAAACACTTGAAAGATACTTACACCATATACATTAATGACAATAAACACTGAACCAACTCTATTATTACTGCATTTTAGGAACCCAAAATAAAGGCATAAACAAAGGGACCTTAAAACAACTTTTAAGTAAAACTTAGATATAAGTAGTTTGAATAGGTTTTAAGCCTACATATTTTAAGATTTGATAGAAAATACCTTAAAAATTGATGTGACTTTTAAAAACTTATTGAAAATTGATTATAAAGCTAAGTTTAAGCTTATCAAAACTGACTAGAATACCAAAACAGTTTTAAAACTCTTTTTGACTCATTTTCAGTTCTTAACCCAAACACCCCTTTAAAAATCTCAAAACTATTTTAAGCTTGATTTCTATGTTTTAAGTAAGAATTTTTAAAAACAGATAACAACTAAATAACAATATTAAGGATCCAAATAAGCAATTTCAATAGATTGAAAAGCACTTATCAATAAGCAAACAACATGAGCAGTTTTAAGCTAAACTTAACTGTTTTAATGAAAAACATGAACAAAGAAGATTTAAACTATAAGCAAGCATGAATAAGTAATAAACAACATTAATAAGCATAAATAAGCAGAGATAAGCACTAAAATAAGCAGTCTAATAAGCTAAACAGTAAATAAGCTATAAATTGAAAAGTGAAAACTTACAAAGCCCTTTGCTTAAACAAGGGCATTAACTGCTCTTAGAGCTTATCAACAAGCTCTATCTTGTTTGAAAACAAGCTAGTATAGTCATATAAGCCCTTCCAAGTTTGGATTATCTTACAATTAAGCTGAGGTATTTTTAGGGGTGGATTTTGATGTGGAATTGACTTAAACATTATAAGCTATGAAAAGGTTTAAATTGCCTTAGTAAAACAGTTTAAACAAGAGTTTATAAGAGCTTATTAGACCATTTTCAATGCAAATAATTCGTTAACATAAGAAAAACAAAATTTATCATAAAAACTTAAAATTTCATTAATACTTAAAAATTGAGTACAATGCTTTAAAAGGAAGTACAATAAGCTGAAAAATACAATATTGATTAATTAAAAGCTACCTTAGATAAGATAAAACTAGATGCCCTAAACAAAGAAACTAGTCTTCTATATATAGCCGAATAGAGAAGGTTCTAGGTCTTGAGCTTGTGTTTTTTTTCTGTGAGAGGAATGGGAGAGTGTTCTCCAAGTCTTCAATTCTGAGCCCTTAATTCTTCATTTATGTTTATTTATTTTGATCACAGCCATTAATTTGATTCGACCAATAAAACTTTATGGGATTGCCAAGGTGGACTTGTCATCTACTGGGAGGATGGGTGAATAGTAGGGTTTGAGTGGGTTTTGTCTGGTTGCAGAGAAAAAGAAGGAAAGAGACGGGTGAATAGTGACAGAGGGTTTGGCTGGAAAGTGGTTTTAGTGTTTGATTTGTAACGGGAGTTAGGGGAAAGGGACTGATGGTGTAAAGGGTTAGGGACTAACGGTTCCCAGGGACTAACGGTGAAACGGGATAAGGACTAGAGGTGTAATGGATCTAATAGGATAATGGTTAAGTGTATTTGGGCTTTTGGACTTTTGATCTTGGGCCGGTTTAGGATTGTTTTGGATTAGGGATTTTTTATCATATAAGGTTTATAGATGTTAGCCTCAAAATATTGAGTAGAACATGAAGTTCCTTCATTATGTATTTAAGTCTCGGTCAATTCAAGTTAGTTAACGTTGTAATGAAATGTATACTGGAATTCGGGCACAATAGTTAATCTAATATGTATATGTTCGGGTTTAAATCCCAAGTAAAACACGAGCAAGGGTCCTAGATCAAAATATCCTGAACCTCATATAAGTGTCGGGGTATATATATACCTTTTCCATCAAGGAAAAGAGAGTTGATTTCATAATAAACATTTCACTTTTCTATTTTCTCTCCCATCTCACTCTCTCTCTCTCTTCTTTCTCTCTCTAGGAAATCATCTCACTCTCTTTCTATATGTTTTGTCTTGATCTTAAATACGTGTATGATATGAAGTGTATGTGTTAAAGGGATCCTACAATTGGTACCAAAGCTTCAAGGGTGGATTTGTGGTTCAAAATCATCAAAATTCGTGGGTTGTTTTTGTTTTTTTGTTCCAAAAAAATAGCAAGAAAAAACAAGATTTGATCTTTGTTTGTGGTTAAAAGTGTTAAAGATTTGTACTTTCGGGCTTAGATCTATCCCTTGCATCATTACTAGGTGGTTTTAACATCATTTCGTAGCTTTCAAGAAAGTTTGAAGATTTTTTCTTGGCTGCGTTTTGTCTAACTGAAAGGGTGTTCTTCATTGCGTTTTGGTCATTGCGTTTTGCTCTCACTGCGTTTTGGTCATTGCGTTTTGCTTTCATTGCGTTTTGGTCATTGCGTTTTGCTCTTACTGCGTTTTGGTCATTGCGTTTTGCTCTCATTGCGTTTTGCCTACTGAAGACCCTTTATCAAAGTAAATCTCAACGTTATGCTGCCCAAATCGCAACAAATCTTGCGTTTTGCCTAGAAGATCTTGCGTTTTGTTCATTGCGTTTTGTCTCAAGGTTGCGTTTTGCTCATTGCGTTTTGTCTCAAGGTTGCGTTTTGCTCATTGCGTTTTGTCTCAAGGTTGCGTTTTGCTCATTGCGTTTTGTCTCAAGGTTGCGTTTTGCTCATTGCGTTTTGTCTCAAGGTTGCGTTTTGCTCATTGCGTTTTGTCTCAAGGTTGTGTTTTGTCTCATTGCGTTTTGACTAAAGACACTGCGTTTTGTCCATTGAAAACCCTTGTTTTGAAAACCTAATTTCCCAAAATTTGGGAATCTATTAATCATTGTCTAATCAAAACATAACATCAAAACATAACTTCAAGACAAACAAACTTCAAGGACTAATTACAAGGACTTTGGACTTTAATTCGGACTACGAGGACAATTAATCAACCTAAACCACAAACAAGAACTTAAAAGACAATCAATTCACAACAAACAAACCTTAAACACAATCAATTACTCACTCACGGGTTTCTATTGATTTTGTAAAATCCCGTTAAACTATTTTATGGTTTTAGATCACATAGACTGTAAATTCCTGTGATCGATAATGTATTCAAACCCACAACTTTAATCACTCATTTCCACTTAAGATTTCAACACTTTCACATTCATTAATTTAACCTTCATTCATCTGACTACTCCGTCAGTACATCCTCAACAGATAGTCAAATGCACAACAATATCATGGCAGCTGGTTCAAAAGATCGTCCACCAATGCTTGGACCAGGAAGATATTCTCAGTGGCGTTCACGTTTTCTACGATACATTGACACTAAAGGAAATGGTGAATATCTGAGGAAATGCATTTTTGAGGGTCCATACAAGCTAACAAGTGTAGTAATAGAAGCTGTTGCTGCAACAGTAAATTCTCCAGAAGTACCACAACATGACGAAGCTGAGACAATACACAACATGTCTGAAGAGAACAAATGTATTTTCAAGTCTGAAAAAGGAAGTATTTTTTTTTTTCTTTTTGGCTTTTAACTGGTATTTGGAGATGAAACTACTCAACTGTTGATGCATGGCATTCACAGCTATTGAGATTTGGATAAGCCTTTGAAAGGCTATAAGGTGAATCATTGGACATACAAGATGTTAAGACCCAATTGTTCCTGGGAATTTAGGAAAGTTTACTTCTCGAGGATGGAGGATATCCATGGAGTTCATTTTACTCACGGTTTTACAAACTGATGAATGAGTTGACAAGGAACAACTTGCAAGTTACAACAATGCAAGTGAATGTTCAATTTCTTTAACAACTTCAACCAGAATGGTCAAGATTTATGACGGTTGTCAAGCAATCAAAGGAAATAGACACCATCTCATATCACAAACTTTTTGACATTCTAAAGCAGTAATCAAACGAAGTTAATGATATCCGTTCTGAGAGATTAGCCAAGAGTGCAAATCCATTAGCACTTGTTGCTGCTGCTCAACCATATTTAGATCATTACTATCAAGCACCAAAATCTCAAAGATCGCATATGCACAAGCATCAAAGCTAATCTTCCACCACAAAGACTACAAGTGCATCTACCAGACACGCAAAGGCAAAGAATCACCAAACAGTTAAACCTCGCAATCTGAGTCAGTTTCTTTTTTTTTTTT
The DNA here is from genome assembly GCA_026074375.1 of Tanacetum coccineum. Classification (NCBI taxonomy): domain Eukaryota; kingdom Viridiplantae; phylum Streptophyta; class Magnoliopsida; order Asterales; family Asteraceae; genus Tanacetum; species Tanacetum coccineum. The sequence continues at coordinate 34,677 of BQNB010005518.1, forward strand.
TTTTTTTATTTTTAGGAGGAAGACAGTGATCCTGAACTCAAAGCTCAGAGGGGATAAGGATAGGCAAAGAAATTTGGCTATCCTGGCAAAGTATTTCAAGAAGCTTACAAACCATACCAACAACAACCTTCGAAATCTTCTTCAAACTCCAGGAACAAGACTGACAGATATCCACATCCTAGGTATAACAACGAAATCAGTCAGGGTGTTTGGGAATCAAAGGGACAAATGGTCAGTTGGCTGGGGCTAGGGAATACTGTAGGAAGTCAGGTAGTGCAATAGAAAAAAATGTGGGGGGATTCAATGCTTTAACTGTAAGGGATTTGGCACTTTATGCAAAAGGAATGCAGGAAGCCAAGCGGGTTAAACACTAACGTATCACTCCAAGGAAAAGATGATGTTGTGCAAAATAGCTTGAACAGGCGTTCACTGCATAGCAGTGCAAGCTGATTGTAGAGGACACAAAAGAAAGAGATTGATACAACAGGAATTGGAAGCACATTACAGTTTCATGGCAAAGATTCAGGAGGTCTTACCTGAAGAATCTAGTTCTACTGATCAGCCATTGAAACAGGTACAAAACCATGATGAAAATAATGTGTTTGCGAATGAAAGACGACATTCTGTGCAACCTGAATCCATTAATGACACATATGTTTTGGAGAAGGAAGATAGCAAATGTCACTCCTGATTCACTAAAGTAAGTAATATTGATTAATAAGTTTGACCATAAAAATTGCTGCATAATGTTGATGAGCGTGTTGCGCTTGCTAATTTAATTGACAATTTTAACTCTATATGAGGAAAACTAAAAGATTTTAAAGCAATTAAGAAAGCAAGGCTCATTGACTAAGAACTGAAGAGATGAAGAACTAACCTTAATGAGGATGGTGGCTCTAGGGGAGGCTACTGGTTGTCGGGATAGTTGTCTGGATTGCAATTCAGAACCAAACAAAATGAGTTTAAAGAAGTACAAAGACTTTAATTCCGGACGATTGATATGAATTCTTCAAACTAAGTTTAAATGAACTGTAGGACTATTAGCTCGTAAAGACATTGACATAAAGAAGGTTTTAAAACTAAATCCTATGAAATTTCAGTTGTCTATCAGAAACACGATGAGTTTAGTCAAAAAGAGTCATTTTAAACTAAGTACACAATTTGAAGGTCAAACTCAAAGAGAAATAGTAAGGTCATTTTCGTTTAAAGGTTAAAGAAGGAGCGATATTGACAAAATGATTGAATTGGACAAAAAATTAGGTTTTGAATTGATATTTCTTTATTAACGCAATCAATCAATCCAAACCATTCATATGTTAGCACCAAAATGCGCAACATATAATGGTAGATCAACATTTGCTAATCCTAAGTACCTCAAGATAGCTCAATCTGAAAAACCATGTTTGTATGAGATCCCATATGATACTTCTGATCATGCAAACAGATTTTGCCCCAATGGGGAAGAGACAGTGACTCTTGAAAAGGAGAGTAGATCCAAATTGATAAAAAGACACAGTGAAACTATATGATTACACATATCCAAAAACTAGGGTTTTTTGAAATTTTCAAACCACCATCCAAAACCTATCTTGATCAGTTGGAACGCGCTAAAGAAGTTAGGAAGACAATGTGGAGAAAAACGTTTGTTAGGACAAAGCCAAACATTGCTAAAAATGTTGCTTATTACCGTATCGAATCCATTAGTAAATGTAGATCAAGCCGTATACGAAATGACAAAACAACTCTTAATCATTTTTGAATGTTTTGTGACAAGCTTGGTCTTAATCATACTAGGAGTCTTTTCGAAACCCAACTGCTCATCGATATCGGAAGTTTTGTAAAATTCATTATTGATGCCTCTTTCAATCAAAACTATAAATGACAGTTATTGTTTTGTTCATGAACTAAAAACGGAAATGCATGAAGACTTTGAGTACGTTGAATCCCTTGAAAAAGAGATTGACGAACTTGAATATGAAAAGGCTGGTTTTTCAAACATATATGATCTACTTCTCGAAGAGTGTGTGTCTAAAGATGTTATATGTTCATATTTGCATTCTCTGTCTGATTTAAATGCTGCTACTGATTAAATGTTATATCCTTCACAAGGTCGTTTTTATAGAATGTGAACTAGTCTTGCACAATAAGCTTTCGGAAACAATGAACTCTGTTAAACAATGAAGTTCATAATAATTTGTAAAAAGTTTTCTAAACTTGAAAACCACTCGATTTCTCTTGAACTTGCTTTACAACAATGTAAAGAACAAATGAAAAACAACTCAGTTTTCAAAGAAAACGGATCAAATGTATTTCGAAAAGAACGTGAAACATATCATGATATACAGGATTGAATAAGCTCAAATGCAAGACAAGAAACATAGCAATAAGTGAGTTAAAGAAACTCATTTGAGAAATGCAAAGGAAAGTCTGTGGAAACTCAGTTTGATAAACCATCTGTTGTTAGACAACCAAATGCTCAACGGATTCCAAAACCATCAGTTTTAGGAAAACCGACTCCTTTTTCAAATTCTCCCGAAATGAGAAATTTTCAAATGAAATAGTCGGTTAATAAAACTAATGTGTCGGATGGTTCATCTAAACAAGTCACTCAACAGAATTTGCCTTAGAATAGAAAACAAGCGAAAATACACACGAATACGCTTACACCAGGAATGTATAGAATTGCCACTAGCACAACACAAAATAGAGAACCTCAGTTACCTCATGCTTCTAGGAATACTAATCCTCACGTGTCTACATCTACAGGAGTAAATCACTCTACTAGTGTTAGCAGACCACCGCTTAAGAGCTATCAAGTTAAAGATAAGGTCGTGCCAAACAATAGTCAAGTAAGTTTTATAAGAAGAAGTAGACGACCACAATCAGGATTTCTTAGTATTTCACTAAGAAAAACAATTTTATAACTGCGTAAAAATGACAATTCCATATTTTAGAACTTCGAATGTGAATTGCTGTTTGTGCTGAATGTGGATATGTGTGTTTAATTCTAATCCATGATGCTTGTGTTCTAAAACTTTAATGATGGAATGCTAGAACTAAGAAGCCTAATGTAGTGCCTATTAGTGCTAGTAAACCAAAGAGAAAAACGAACAAATCTATTGCAACACCCCATAAGAAAACAGTTGCATCAGATACCACTATTCAGAAACCCAAGAGTTACTTTAAGGAGTTGTATGAGAATACAAATAAGGCATGAAAATGGTGGATAGAAAAGAAATGTCCATCAAAATATCATCATCTAGCGCAGTACACAAATGACACCTTCTAGACAAGTCTTAAATGGAACCAACGGGTTGAATCTTTAGTAATTTTCGTTCTTAGGTGGATTCCCATAGGAAAGATTATCACTCTTGCTACGCGGCAAGGTTGATAGTGATCCCGCTGATCATGCCGGATGCCTTGATACTCGGAAAAGCACTTCTGGAGGGATACAGTTCCTTAGTGATAAACTTGTAAGTCGGATGTCAAAGAAACAAAACTGCACTGCAATGTCTTCAGCAAAGGTAGAGTACGTGGCGTTATCTGCAAGTTGTGCTTAAGTAATGTGGATGAGGACACATCTTCAAGATTATGGCTTCAACTACAACAAAATACCGTTGTACTGCGACTCTCAGTCAGCCATAGCAATATCATGCAACCCCGTACAACATTCACGGACAAATCACATCTATACTCGGTATCATTTCATAAAGGAACAAGTTGAAAATAGTATAATTGAATTATATTTTGTCAGAACTGAATACCAATTAGCTGACATGTTTACGAAAGCCTTTGCTGAGGATCGGTTTAAGTATCTTGTTAGAAGGATTGGTATGAGATGTTTGACTCCGGCTGATCTGGAGGTTCTGACAAATGAGACTGCTTGATATCATCATCAAACATCACCATGTACATATTTTTGAAAAAAAAATATACAAAAAAATATAAAAATTCAAAAAGAAAATACAAAATCAGAAAAACAGAAAAGTTCCAAAAAGATTCTTCTCGACATGTCTCTTGGAATCGATAACATTTACGTGCTTAGAAATGTCGATTAACATTGACACGGGTGTGTAAATGAAGTTCGAGCGAGAGTTGCAAATAGTTTCAAAACATGTCATTTCTAATTTTCTAAATGGCTTATGTGCAAATGTCAGTACATAACCCGGACTTCAAATAAAGGAAGGTTTATAACTTATCCTCACAACGAGAAAATTAACGTTTCTCGGTCTTGAGCTGTTCTTACAAGACATTCAATGTTTTTAGCTCAAGAAAAAGGATAGTGTACGTATCAGTGCGCTTACCCTTAGCGTTAGAAGAGAAGTCCTCTAACATTTGGTTTTTCAAAAAGTTGAACACAATTTTTCAAGAATTTCTCGATGACAATTCATAATCTTTCAAAATTGTGTGTTCAACACTCCAACCCTCATAATGTTTTCAAAAAGACAACAATTTTTCAATTGGTCCTATTTTTGAGGGGGAGTTTTTCGAAAAACAAAGTTTTAATGTTCTTGGATACATCAACAACGACAATTCTTATGTATTCAAAACATTATCAAAATGTTCCAAACCATTCATTTGGCCGTATTTTCTCCCAACAGAATTTTCAAAGACCATATTTTAAATCAAAAAGGTATGTCAAACTAAAGTGTTTATTATTTATAATAAGGGGAGAAAATGTATTAAAATATGATCAATCGACTAAATGTGCTAATACTAGAAAACGATTCTGAAGTAATAAGGTGGTTAGGTTAGGAATCAATCCTATGATCCAACCAGAACCGGAGGATCTACCCAAGGATAATCCAAAGTTAGAAATAGCAGTCCTTAGGTATGATTGGAGATGAAAGTATATGGGAATAATGCCGACTAAGATTGAGTTAAACACTGGAACATTCACAAAAGGTGTTGACAATTGTTAGTAATGGACGTCTTGGTAAGCATGAAGGCGTTGTAAGAATTAAAAAGAATTGTATGGATAAAGGTTCTATAGAAAAGAAAGAATCCCTCCACACAACTTAAGGCTGAAACCGGGTCAATAAAATTAGGCTGTCAGAATCACAAGTTGATTGCTGACATTTGAAAAGAACATCATGACCCAGTTGATGCAATACACAACCCTTCCCAGCCATTCGGGTTTTTTTAACAGAAAAACTTGTCCTCATTTGTCACGGAGTTACACACGTTAATCTATTGACATCTCAAATTCGATGATCCATTAAATTATTGATTAGGTGGCAACTGCTCCAGCCTCCGGTTATAGTATTAAACCAAATGCACTAATCGAAGTCTAGAGCCAAGGAATCAATCAAAAAATTCGTTAGGACCCACATTCCATTTCAAACACTTGTTGAACATCATAGGTTCACAATGCTGTTATCAAGAGTCCTACGCAATATCATTGTGAGTTAAATTTGCACAGAACATCATTCAGTGGGATCTCTTTAGTATTCACAATGACGAATGGAAATCCTTCCAGTGTCATCATCAAACAGCACTGCGGTAGGTGACTTGCGAGATTCTATATGAATCAAACTTGTGACAACTGGATATCGATTTGGTCCAGTAAATGAATTGACGGTTGATGAATTTTGATAAAAACATGACACTCTCGATGTGTTACAAAAACTCTTTAACGAGTGACACGTCGATTGATTTTCAAATCAATTTTTCTCGTTTATCACTAACGTAAACCTGCAGGTCAAACGGAGGTAACGACAACCTCAATCCCATTCAAATGCTCAATCTACGAAGACATACTATCTAGAAAGCTCAAGATTTAAAGATAAAGACTTCCGCTAACTCTGAATTGAAGCTTTCAAGATAATGCAAAAGTATGAGCAAGATCGCAAGATGGCAAAGACGATAAACACAATGACAAAGGCTCAAAGTCAAGATCGCAAAGCATGAAGGAACAAGATTACAACGAAGACAAAGACCAAGAACACTCGAGCTCAAACGACAAAAGCAATCTCACTGATCTCATGAAGAAGTGTCATCAATGAACTCACTTCGGGGGAGATTGTTAGCCTCAATTTTATTGAGTCAATAAAGGAAGCTCGTTCCTGTGTTCAAGACCTCACTTCGGGGGAGATTGTTAGCCTCAATTTATTGAGTCGAACAAGGAAGCTCGGTCACTCTACGATGGAGCTTCGGTCTTTAATTAGTTAATGTTGTAATAAGATAATATCGGGAATCGGGCTCGATAGTTAATCTAATATTGTATATGTTTCGGGTTTATTCCCAAACAAAACCCGAGCCCGGGTCCTAGTTAAATATCCCGCGCGTCACATTAAATGTGTAGGGGTATATATATATTTAGATATTTTCTATAAATATCTAAATATATATAGATATTTTCTTTTAGAAAATATCTAGTTTTCATAATATCTAATTTTCATTAATCTAATTTTTTTTTTCTCAACTCTCTCATCTCTCTCTCTCATTTCGTCTCTCTCTCTCTCTCTCTAGTTTCTTTGATTCGTGGTTCGGGTTGTGTTATGAAGTGTTAAATCGGGTTCCTACAAAAGACGAAACCGCACTCTTGTTAAGGCTGCTCGAACAACGCTCTCAACTTCTAAGCTTCCATTATCATTTTGGGCTGAAGCAGTTGCAACCGCATACTATACTCAGAACAGATCAATCATCATATCGACTCATGGAAAGAAGGCATATCACATCATTAATGACAGGAAACCTTCAATAAAACATCTTCACATCTTTGGTTGCATTTGTTACATAACTAGAGATAGGGAAAATTTGGATAAGATGAAAGAAAAAGGGGATCCATGTGTCATGGTGGGATATTCTACTCAGTCGAAGGGATATCGTGTTTATAACAAGAGAACACGCTTAATAGTTGAGTCCATTCATATCAAGTTTGATGAAATCAAAGAAATGATGATGTTCACCAAATACTGTTATAAGTCCTCGGCCCACTAACGACAAGAGATTCTGTTGAAAATGTTCTTGAGGCCTCGTTCCTCAAGGACAGAAGGAGTTCAGATTATGACAACTCTGACCCCGTACCCCAGGCCAAAATGTTTTTCTACAGCGATAAAGACAGATATTCGTCACAACAAGGTTGGAATTTTCTTCAGTCCTTTACTTGGAAAGATATTTAACAATCCAAGACCGGTCCATGCTTAAGGACTACAAACAATGTTTAAACACTGAACGCCATCATTTCAAGAAGCTGATTATCACTCCTTTTTGTACCGGGTATAAGAAAATTGGTGAGGCCTTCCTCACGCAAATTGATATACCGATGTGCATTCATTTCAACCACCAAAAGTCCATGAGATTACCATTGGACCATGGATCATCCTTAGAACAAGTTTGTGGAAATAACCTGCCAGTTCAAACAAAGACTGGACAGCTTGCCATAGTTCTTAAAATGTGTTGTTCGTGCCTCACGGTGTTGTATTGTATAATCTGAAGAAATACATTAAGGGATTGGCAATGGCTGATTTTTGCATGATCAAAGCAATGTAGGTGAACTTCATCAGTTCGACAGACTAAAAGTCTAGGAACTAGTTGACAAACCATTTGGCAAGATGATTATAAAGCTAAAGTGGTTATGGAAGAACAAGAAGGATGAAGATCATACTGTAATTCGCAACAAAGCATGACTTGTAGCTAAAGGTTATGCTTAGGAAGAGGGTATTGATTTCAAAGAATCATTTGCACCAGTTGCTCGCTTGGAAGCAGTTCGGATTTTTCGTTGCCCACGCAGCACACAAGTCTTTTTCCAATTCTATAAGATGGAACGATGATGGAAAACGGCATTTCATAATGGTCCACTTATAAGGAGGAGGTTTATGTTGCTCAGCTTAGAAGGGTTCGTTGATCAGATTGTCTAGAAAAAAGTTATACTTCTGAGGAAAAGCTTTGTATGGATTAAAGCAAGCTCAAAGAAGCCTGGTATTGATGAACTTTCAACTTCCTTGATGTCCAAAGGCTTCTACTAAAGGTTACCAATTGACCCAACGGTTATTCAAGATAAAATACGGGGAGGATATTCTACTTGTGCAGATTTACGTTGATGAAATAATTTTAGGGTCTACAAACCCTAAATATTCAAATGATTTGAAAAGTTATATGCCAGTAGATTTGAAATGTCCTTAATGGGGAGATGAAATTCTTTTTAGGGACTTCGATCCATACATGTCCCCAAAGGTATTTTTATCAATCAGGCCAAGTACGCATTTAGAAATTATGATAAAGCATAATATGGACATTTGTTCATCTCCATTGGTAACACCAATGGCTACACAAACCCAAATGATGTAGATTTGAGTTGGCGAACCCGTTGACCAATCTGATTATTCATAGTTAGATCGGGTCACTCAAGTACTTGACATCTAGTAGACCAGGGACTTAGTGTAAGCAGTATGCTATTGTGCACGTTATCAAGCACAACCAACTCAAAAGCACCTCAAGGAGGTTAAAAGAATCTTTAAATACCTAAAGGGTACCATTAACATGGGACTCTGGTATCCAAAGGATTCTGGCTTTGAACTAACAGCATTTTCAGACGCTGATCATGCCGGATGCCTTGATACTCGGAAAAGCACTTCTGGAGGGATACAGTTCCTTGGTGATAAACTTGTAAGCTGGATGTCAAAGAAACAAAACTGTACTGCAATGTCTTCAGCAGAGGCAGAGTACGTGGCGTTATCTGCAAGTTGTGCTCAAGTAATGTGGATGAGGACACAGCTTCAAGATTATGGCTTCAACTACAACAAAATACCGTTGTATTGCGACTCTCAGTCAGCCATAGCAATCTCATGCAACCCCGTACAACATTCACGGACAAAGCACATCCATACTCGGTATTATTTCATAAAGGAACAGGTTGAAAATGGTATAATTGAATTATATTTTGTCAGAACTGAATACCAATTAGCTGACATGTTTACGAAAGCCCTTCCTGAGGATCGGTTTAAGTATCTTGTCAGAAGGATTGGTATGAGATGTTTGACTCCAGCTGATCTGGAGGTTCTGACAAATGAGACTGCTTGATATCATCATCAAACATCACCATGTACATATTTTTGAGAAAAGCAAAATACAAAAATATAAAACTTCAAAAAGAAAATACAAAATCAGAAAATCAGAAAATTTCCAAAAAGATTCTTCTCGACATGTCTCTTGGAATCGATAACATTTACGTGCTTAGAAATGTCGATTAACATTGACACGGGTGTGTAAATGAAGTTCGAGCGAGAAAAAAAAAAGGAGGTTTGCAAATAGTTTTCAAAACATGTCATTTCTAATTTTCTAGATGGCCTACATGTGCAAATAATCAGTACATAACCAGGTCTCATATAAAGAAGGTTTTTATAACTATCCTCACAACGAGAAAACCTAACGTTTCTCAGTCTTGAGCTGTTCCTTACAAAACTCAATGTTTTTAGCTCCAGAAAAAGGATAGTGAACGATTCAGTGCGCTTACCCTTAGCATTAGAAGAGAAATGTCCTCTAACATTTGGTTATTCAAAACTTGAACACAATTTTTCAATAATTTCCCGATGACATTCATAATCTTCAAAATTGTGTGTTAACACTCCCATCCCTCACAATGTTTTTCACAGACAACAATATTCTCAATTGTCCCCCGCTATTTTTGAGGGGGAGTTTTTCAAGAAAAACAAAGTTTTAATGTCCATTTTGGATACATCAACAACGACAACTCTTATGTATTCCAAACATTATCAACATGTTCCAAACCAGTCAGCTGAAAAAAATTTTCTCTCCACAGAATTTCAAACATATTTTTCACAAGTGTATTTCAAAACTAAGTGTTTTATTAATTAAAATAAGTGGGATAAAATGTATTTAAAAGAGTAACTAATCGACCAAGTGCTGAACAGTAAAAAAGGTTTATGGTTTTGATCTTATACCAACAACATCTAATTACATGACGATTCTGAAGTCATAAGGTGGTTAGGTTTAGGAATCACTCCTATAATCCAACCATAACCAGAGGATCTACCACAAGGATAATCCAAAGTTAGAAAGAAGCAGTCCTTAGGTAATGCTGGAGATGGAATGTAATATGGAATAATTGCTGACTAAGAATGAGCTAAACACTGGAATAATCACAACAAGGTGTATTATAATGACATCCTGGTAATGCATTGAAGGCGTGAAGAATGAAAAAGAAATGTATTGATAAAGTCCATAAAAGAAGAAGCCCTCCACACAACTTAAGGCAGAAACCGGGTCAATACATATGCTGTCAAAATCACAAGTTGATTGCTGACATTGAAAACGACATCATGGACCCAGTGATGCAATGCACAACCCTTCTCAGCCATTCGGGTTTCTCTCAACAGAAACTTGTCTCATTTGTCACGGAGATACACACATTATCTATTGACATCTCATTCCGAGATCGTTGATATTGAACAGGTGGCAATATGCTCCAGCCTCCGAGTACTAAAACCAAAATGCACTAATCGAGCTCTAGAGCCAAAGATCAATCAAATACTCCGTAAGATACATTCCATTTCAAACACTTGTTGAACATCATCAGGTTCACAAGCTGTTATCAAGAGTCCTACGCAATATCATTGTGATATTTGCCAGAACATCCGAGTGATACTAATGTATTCACAATGAAGATGGAAATCCTGCTTGAGCCAGCATCAAACAAGCTCTTGGTAGGTGACTTGCGAGATTCTATATGAATCAAACTTGTGACAACTGGATATCGATTTGGTCCAGTAAATGAATTGACGGTTGATGAATTTTGATAAAAAGCTTAAAACTCCCGATGTGTTACAAAAACACTTTTACGAGTGACACGTCGATTGATTTTCAAATCAATTTTCTCGTTTATCACTAACGTAAACCTGCAGGTCAAACGGTGGTGACGGCAACCTCAATCCCATTCAAATGCTCAATCTACAAAGACATACTATCTAGAAAGCTCAAGATTGAAAGACAAAGACTTCCGCTAACTCTGATTTAAAGCTTTCAAGATAATGCAATAGTATGAGCATGTTGGTCAAAGACACAAGATCACAAGATGGCTTAGCCGATCGCAAAGCATGAAGGAACAAGCTTACAACGAAGACAAAGACCAAGAACACTCGAGCTTAAACGACAAAAGCAATCTCACTGATCTCATGAAGGAGTGTCATCAATGAACTCACTTCGGGGGAGATTGTTAGCCTCAATTTTATTGAGTCAATAAAGGAAGCTCGTTCCCGTGTTCAAGACCTCACTTCGGGGGAGATTGTTAGCCTCAATTTATTGAGTCGAACAAGGAAGCTCGGTCACTCTACGATGGAGCTTCGGTCTCTAATTAGTTAACGTTGTAATAGGATATTATCGGGAATCGGGCTCGATAGTTAATCTAATATTGTATATGTTTCGGGTTTAATCCCAAGCAAAACCCGAGCCCGGGTCCTAGTTAAATATCCCGTGCGTCATTTAATATAACAGGGTATATAAACTCTTTTCTATTTAGAAAAAAGTAAGTTGTTTCATTTTATATAATTTCTTTTTCCTATTTTCTCTCATCTCTCTCTCTTCTTTCTCTCTCTAAACAACTCATCTCTTCATCTCTTTTCTTGATCTAATTTCGTGTTTAAATATATGAAGTGAAGTGTTAACGAGATCCTACACTTTTTCCTCTATAAATATTCTTAACTATACTTCGGTCTCACCAGATTATTTTCCAGCTTTAGCGGGAAACATATCTTTTAACTCTTCAGAAAACTCTAACGATAATATGATTCCATCGGTAATCTCATCTTTCTACAATAATCCTTGTTTAAAGGACGTACAAGCATTGTTTGCTCAGAAATTCCCTATTTCATCACCAGATCCTATTACTCCACCAGCTATTTTGACTCTATCTCCGATATTACCACCATCACTACTATTTAATCCTCGATATATCTTTATTCCTGAAGAACTATTACTACCTAGGAAGCAAATTCATTCTCCATCTTCTTCCTCAACTACATTATTTAATTCATCCCTAGTAATTGAACACACAAAGATATTTTGACTTTTCCAATCAACATTTGTTATAAACCTAACACCACCCATCTTACAACAAGCAACAAAACCATACCAATCCCTTACAAACTCACTCTTTTCTTCCTTGATTTCATGATCTTGCTTCCTAGATATTCATGAACTAGCAAAACATAAAATCCTCTGCTTTTTCTCTCCTAGGCCACGACTAAACTCACACACCCTAAACAATCCATACAAATTTTATTTACCATACATACAAGTGATCTAACAACATATCTAAAAGTATTACAGAATTTATGAAGCTTGTTTAGTGTTTACAAGGTGAAACAAGAAGGTTAAGAATTAGGGTTACATTGGAATTATGGTTTTCTAAGTATTAGAAGCTTAGGTTTGGATTCTAACTATGTTTAGATCTGTGTTTATCATCATCCTACTATCATATAAGGTCAACTACAAAATTCTTTAAAACTCTTTACAATTCATGATTTTTATGTGTAATAATTTTATAAAGTAAAATCACCATCTAGGAAAATATTAACTTGTAAAATGGATTTTTAACTTGATTATGGTTTGTATACTTTTACTATGTTATTATGGGATGTTAATATCATGTTAGAATGGGATATAAGCAAGGTACAAATAAGATTTAGTTCAAAAAAGTATATATAAACATTACATAAAAGTGTACACTTATTAAAGTTTATAAGCTAAAAGACTGTTATCATGTACATACTTGACAAATTATGAACTAAGGACCTAAGTGTATGGGATTGTTGTGTAAGAACCAAGATAGAGACTATTGTTAAATAGGTACTAAACAAAACTTATAAAACAAAGTTTAATACACATTTTACCTAAAAACCAAACCTAAACTTTTCTTAAACTTCAAAAATAAAGTATTTGTTTTATATTTTTATAAAATACTACATCTCATGAGGATTCTAAATATGTAAGGAACTCGAAAATCCAATTTATAACGAAGAAGATACACCATTTGCAAGTTATACGATAATAAATGCTTTTATAAAAATTTATTTCTTTTTACGTCGGATAAATAAATATGGTTATTTTTCACAGAAAGTATACATTTTTAGAATTCCAAAACATTAAGAATCATAATTATTGGATCAATAACGAAGGTGTTATGGATTTTTCATGTTTACGATAATAAATACTTTTATAAAAACAAATTACTGTTCACAGCAGATACTTTTTGAGAATACATTCGTTTTATAATTTTTTTTATTACGAAGACGTGCTCGAAAGAATCACTAAAATCGGAGTTAAAAGGAATAAGATGACTTTTATGAGGTTTACGATAATTAAATTTATAAAATGTATGAACAGTAAAAAGTATTGTTAACCAGTGGGTTGAAAATATGAAAATGTAATATTTTGATACCTCGTCTTAATATGAAAGCGTGGACATAAAAAACGTACGAAACAGACTTAAAACGAGAAAGTTATGCCGTTTTACTAAAGAGATATTTATAAACGTTTTTACTTTATAAATATGATTTTACAAATACAATTAGATGGAGATATAACTATATATAATTATATATGGTCTTAGTTATTCAAAGTACTTAGTACTCATACGACCTATACTTAATTAGGTTGCATTCGGACACTTACGTGACGCATTTTCTGATGTACTTGTTATCCATTCACTCAAGGTGAGTTTATAGCCCCAAGTTTTACTTGTTTTGCATATACTTTACAACTTTTGGGGTGAGAACATGCTTGTTACCAAATTCATTTACATGATTGGTTTGAATTTATTACATGTGCATTTACAATTCATTTTACAAACTAGTCTACATACCCAATTACTTATTTTTGGATGAAGTACTTGCTTGTTTCACTTTATTTTTGAAAACAAGGACATTACTTTACTTTTACCTAAATGATTACAGATTATCTTAAGCTATGAATTACTTGGAGGGTAAGCGCGAATGTTATAAAATAGATCTATTCGGGTGTGACAGCCCCGTTCGGGTGATTAGCTATCACCGGGCAAACGAACGTTATAGCATGTCGGAGCACAACAATTATACGAACACGAACACTTACGGTGCCTTGAATAAAGTGGCATATATATGAGTCTACGCAACAGTTTCATGAACTTAGAGTAATCGTAATCATTGTTTTATACACACTTGAAATTTTACGTTGCCTTGAATAAAGTGGCAATACATACTTGAACAATGGTGGTCCAACTATACTTATACTTTTGTGACTATTTGGGGATTGAAATGGTCATGCATACTTTACAACTCTTTGATTTACAACATTAATACATACGTTTTGGTGAACATTTAAGGATTGAAACGGTCATACATACTTTACAAAACTCTGGTTCAACATTTATACTTACAAAAACCTATGAACTCACCAACTTTATGTTGACACTTTTTAAGCATGTTTTTCTCAGGTGAAATAGATGCTTGGCTTATGTGATGTGCATTGGAGTCTAAAAAAATTCAAGATTTCTTTTCAAACGACACAGTTAGAGGTCGTTCTCTCATGACTTGAGCAATGGTATTATGAAGTAACGCTCCCGGAAACATATTCCGCTGCGACCCATTTTTGGGGGTGTTACAGATTGGTAATCAGAGCCAAGGTTATAGAGAACTAGGTTGCATTTTACCTAGACTATAACCGTTTTACAAACATTGCATCATACAAAAGGGTTTTAACGGGACATACACACACTATTTGTTGCATTAGTTGGTCATACTAGATGCTTACATGATTCATATACGTGTTCATATTATAGTACGTATATTACTATGAGGGTCTTACATATATATACATAGATGTGTTTACATTCTTTCACACATACTCTACAATTATTTATATAAGGATTATTTATATAAATACTGGAACATTTCTTTAGGCAAGGTAGTACTATAAGCTTGTAGGTCCTAAACATTATCAAACATTACTTTATCTTACACGATACCATCATTTATTTATGCCATGAGGCATTACATTTTGCCATGTCACGTATCCATTCATGCAATGAGTGCATATTCATTTTTACCATACACCATCTTACATCACGTTTATCATCCATACTGCACGCATCTTGCATGGTTTCATATAAAGACGACTTATATAAACTTTTGCTCGTGCAAGTTATGGATGCACCTACTATTCGCGTCTCTGTTGATTCTTCTGAGGGAAATTTTAGAGATGATATTGACATTGGTTTGGATGTTGTCCACCTAGTACTCATCGCTGCAGATGCTTTTCCTGCAGTGATTATTGTTGTGATACTAGCCAGTCATGGGGAGGCTATTCGAGGCATTCATGAGTATTTGCAAGGGGTGCCCATCAAAGAGGAGATGAGTACATTGACGTTCAGGATGCGTATGGTCGAAGCAGAGAATGCTTCTATGCGTGGTAAGATTAGGACCATGGAGGCTATCGAGATGGTTACTCGTAGCTAAGAGAGGAGGACTCGTATGGAGATGGAGCGATAGTTGGCTTCAGTTCAGGAGTCACAACGACAGGACCGAGAGAACTTCAGGAAGCTCCAGTAGTTAGTCACCAGTCAGCTCGTACGTCACCCATAGACACCTTGTTTTAGGAATTACGTATTGTCTTGTATTGGAAGATGTAGTATCAAGAAAACTATGTAGTATCTTGGAGGGAAAACAATGAAACCCACTATCTATCGAATTATCGTATTATGAAAATTTTGCCAATTTTACTTTAATTCCCTAAATTAATTGTGCAACCCACACTCTCAAATATCATGAAATCATAACGTTATTTTGACAAAAATGAGCAATGCATCGTTAGTCCTCAATTATACATAGCTTGATCACCTATGTATACTTCAGGAAAGTACCATGCTGTGCTGAGAGTAGTCACTCAAAAACTTCTTTTTACGAAAACAATTTTCTACTTATATCAAATTTTGTGTGCGTATTTATAAAACGTATTCTTCACAAGGAACCAAACTAATAATCATAATAACTAAGTAAACTCTTACACCATCTTTCGATAAAGTCAACATCATGTCAAACCAAAAATGCGAAGACGTATCATTAGTCACCCTAGGACAACCCGCTGGCAAGTTAAACGTCATCAAATATTGATACCCTTACCAATGAAATTCTACATTATGATAGCAAATTGACTTAGCACATATTAGGAGTATTAAGACGAGCATTTACACGTCTTCATCAACACTATTCTGGAAGGAAACTCGAACTGAATTGCGGGACACAATTCTTTTAACACAGGAAGACTGTAACAACTCACATTTTCACACCTTTTTACATCAATGAACATCCAATTATTTATTTTAAACTTTTACGCGTTCA
>BQNB010005518.1:51636-72255 GCA_026074375.1 Tanacetum coccineum
AACTTAACGCTTACAATTTCAAGCAAGCATGTACAATACAAAAGGTACATTGTGGATTTGTTGACGTCGTCAATGACTTGAAAACACAGGGTGTTATATAATAGCCACACATCACATGCATTTTTTAAGCTCAACCATCAAATATCACAGTAATAAAACATCACATACTCAAGCATCGTTTCCACCCCAATGAAAAATCTTAGAAAAGATAGGGGCTATGACACTCACCTGTTCGTGCAGCTACAAGCAATTCAAACTCCTTCCTTAACAACTATACACAATAAAAGCTCATGTTACCATCGGTAAGCTAAACGCTTAATCCAATATAACAACCCTAATGATGGACTAATATCATCTATACTATATGTAAAGACTCTATACCATTATTTTACACCTTCATTATATCTTTTATTTACTCTTTACTTTTATTTTAAACACTTATAACTTTCTGCTCTAATGCAGAATTTTGACCCAACTTGCACGACCCAAAACCCATACCAAAACGCATCTATAATTCCCACAAAAATTCACACATGACCCCACATGTGTATATTAAGTTCTCCCAGAAGCTCATGCATTCATTCAACCCCTAAGTATACCTTTGAAAATCAAACTTACAAACTGGTCAATTTCGGATCTGATTGCACACTAAAAAGTTTCGACTTAAAAACCCAACTTAAAATTAATTTTAGCCTTAGCCCTTTTGGGGTTTCTTAATAGACATATGAAAGTTACTTTCTGTAAAAGGGATTAATTTAAAACACTTCTTAAGTAGGGTTTTCACCTCCCTTAAGTTGACTCAAAATTCGTCTGAAAACACAGTTTTGACAACGAATCTTGTAACCATTATTTAATTGACTCCCCGTCCTTAAAAACTGTTGAGGCTAGATTTTTTGAAAAGAAGATTCAAAAACCTACAGTTTAAAAAAAAGAATCACGTCGTTTGCATTTTTCATCATGGAGAAAAACGCCAATCAATCTGACCTAAATTCTGCTCATCAATATAACATCAACATGCAAACCTAACCCTAAAATTGATGGAAACCTCCTAATTCAAATTAATCATCATATTAACATTAATAAAATAATAAATTATTATTTTTATTACACTAAATCCATCATAATCAAGGTTATTGAATTAAAAGATATTGTAGGGATTTGGTTAATATTTAAATAAGTTTAAATTAGTGTTAGTATGGTTAACTAAAGTGATTTAGTATATGATGTTTAGAAGTAAGAATTAGGCGTGAGGAGTGTGTCCCTCTGCTGCTCCATGTTAGATAGAGTTCTCGGGTTGTGAGCTGATGAATTCGCTCTCAATGTGGTTAGATATCTCGAAAAGAGTAGTGATATGAAAATATTGCTTGAATTGCTCTCCTCTGGTGTTCTTAGGGTAGATGAATATTTGCTGTCGTTATATTGAATAGCATGTGTGCAGGGTATGTGAGAGTGACATCCACGAAATCTTATTGCAAACGTAGTAGATTGCTTTTGGTTTAGTTTAAAATGTTAGGTTTTTGAATCTTTCTTTTCAAAAAAGGTCGATTTATTTAGCTAGTCTCAACTCGTAACGGTTGTGGTTAGCGCGTCGACATAAGATAGGTATGTTCATATGTGAAATATGTGAGTTCTTGCTGGTGCATTACTGACTTGTAATTCCAACACTTAGTTTCACGATTTTGTTGGCTGTCCTAATAATACATGTGTGTGGCGCGCTCACAGAACAATTAGAAAAAAATTTTGAGTCACCAGACCATTCGACTGGCGCTGGTTGTATGATTTGTAATGAACCTCCTAATTTTAAGAAATAGATATGATGTGTATTATATTTAAGATATAATTACCTATATGTGTACTAGAGAAAGTATATACTCGCTCTTTGTCGTTTTGTCTAGTTATTATGAGTAGAAACTTCCGCTAGTATTAACTGAGGTATGTTAAGATAGTATCTAATTATGAATTAAATTTTAGTTTATGTGATTTGTGATGTCTCGCTCGCTCGCACAGCGAATAACTTGTATTATGTTATTTAGACTTGTGTACTAGATTTTTCAGTAATAACGTACGATTAGAACGTTGATGACACAGTGACCTGTATAGGTGTGATTATGTGAGTGAGAAAGCTCTTGCTAGTATCTCTATATGATGTTATAATTATGCATGATATGGAGATGATGGGCTTTGGGTACGCTTAGGGAGACAAAGTTAAGATCGTATAAGTGTGTGTGAGTATACCTCGCACAACTTGGTGTGTCTAGAGAGTAGATTCTTGTGGCGGATGTGACAGTTAGATGTTCTCAGAGCGCGTGCGGATTAGTATGTGTAAGTATAGTGGAGATGTGTCTACGCGAGGATGACGTTGTATCCTGATGTGTCAACGCCACATCATCTCTGTTTAAAGGCGCTCGCTCGACACTCTAGTGAGTTGCAGCTAGAGTCGTTGATTAAATTACACTTTGTCTGATCTAACGCCTTAAGGAGTTAGGATGTAATAGTAGTTGCGCATAGGCTCGATGCATTGTTCTAGAAGTCTCATTTGAGAAGTTAGATAGACCACTGCTAAGATCAGAAGATTAGGAAAAGAGTGGTTTACTTAGTAGGTTAGCACACCATATGATAAATGAGAATGGTGAAGTCAGAAGTGTTGTAGGGTTGCGAAGTGAGTACCATGTTGCCACGAATAGATATGTGACATTCAGCTTTGATGCAGCTCCGAGAAGGCATGTAGCTCGCTATAGATCAGTCGATCTAACTAATGCCTCTAGAATATGCGCTCGCGGTGAGATAAAGGCATGTTGTAGAGGTAAATTTTGAGAGGTAATAGCTAACCCGTCAAACCTAGGGTGTCACAGTTTCCCCTCCTTATGGGAAGCTTCGTTCCCGAGATTCAACTTAGTGTGATTATCAAACACGATCATCAAAATAGTGAGGATACTTAGACTTGAATATACTCTTACGTTCCCAAGTAAAACTCTTCGGACCAACGTTTTTAGTTCCAACAAACCTCCACAATAGATATTCCACTACGCTTTATACTCTTAACCTCCCGATCCATAATCTCTACAGGTTCTTCAACTAATTGTAATCAGTCTTGTCTGATTTTAGTCACACCAACGTACATGCAACTTACCTTGGACTAACCACTTTTTCAAATTTGGACACGTAGAATGGTGCCTTTGCACATCAGCAATTCTCAAGGCAATCCTTAATAGATAAGCAACAAGGCTAATTCTCTCAAGAATCTCAAATGGTCCGACATACCTCGGTGATAACTTTCCCTTTTCCCAAAACACAGTACACTTTTCCATGATGACACTTTTAACAACACCTTATCTCCAATCTCGTATTCAACCAACTTATGTCCACTGCTCGCATAACTCTTTTGACGATTTTATCGTAATTAGAGTTTTTTTTTTTCTTTTATAATCCATACCTTATCAAACATTTCTGATACCAACACGGGTTCCAAATCAAAATACCTTCATCGATCTCTACCCTTAAAAGAGGTGATCTTACACTTCTTCCATACCACTTCAAATGGAGCACATTAACTACTCGAATGATAACTATAACCAATGAGAAACATCCCAAACTTAACTCGAGACTCACCCTTACTCGAGGAAACACCTCATAATCCTTAAGTGTGTGTAGCGCAACTTCATCATGATCTTAATATCTCGCACTCATCTAAGATCAGAAGAACTGTCTTGAAATTAAGGATGTGCTATGTCGTTACGCAAACAACTCGAACGCTTTTGAAGAACAACCGGACTTCGGGTTACTAAGAAGTAAAACACCAAACAATCTCTTTGATACTCAACTATCATAGATGTACATCTCCAACTACCACAAAGTCAATCACAAAACTCTTATCAATTTGGTACATCATGCCATAATCATATCCACCGTGGCTCCTTAAGGGCCTTTCTTACAATCTCTGCAATCTTGAAGTATATCTTCCATCATAATCTAAGTTGATCGACACAAGCACCTCATGCTTTATTTGATCTCATCAATATAAAGATCTACCAAAATTCTCACATCTTTTAATCTGTATACATATAGTTTGAGGTTTGGTGACTTATCATCCCTCTATAATATATCTGTTATTCAGTTCCCCCCATGTGAGGGGTTTTGGCTTGTGATTCCGTGTAACACTGTGTCGGTTCGGGGTTGGGTGTGGGGCGTGTTTGTGGTTTGGGTTTTTGTGTTGGTCGGTTTATATCTTTACCTTTGAGCAGTCAAACATTAATTATATACGTATTTACATCCTTCTTCAGTTTTGGCCACCAATTTATCTTTCCACATCTCAAGAGTTAAAAATCATTACACCTAACAATAAACCATGCGTGGCCATAGTCTCTTCCCGAAATTTTCAAATTGCCGGGAGCTTACACAATCACCTCTGTCCACTTTCACGAGCACCTTTCTAATCCTTGGATTTGTGCTTCCAGTTAAACCTCAAAATCTTCTGATCCATAAACAAATTGATAATATTGTTGCAGAATTTTAATCAACTTTATACTACCGTATCTCTTAAACTATAAAAGCTATAATAGTGAGGTCTTCACCTCTGGAAAACCACTCAAGTCTAGTTCTCAAAAAATTTGGCCAACCAATCAACCCATTTACCAATCAATAGGAAATCAATTTTTTTTTTACTAATCATAACTCCAACCAAAAGTTTTCTGAATTTCGAACGCTTACGATTTTTGCCATATATCCTATTCCACAATAGCAGTCAAGTTGATTTAAATTGGAGGTGAAAGCTTATGATGTCTATTTGCTAACCATGCTTTAAAACCTAGGCCTACTATCCAAAAACCTGGAGCAAGACATGTTTTCCAACAGCAGCTCTAGATTTGGTCTGCAACCGTAAAATAACCATAACTTCTTCATCCGAAATCGTTACAAGAGTATCCAACTCACCATATGAAGCTTAAGACTCATTCTAACCAAATATGAAATTTACTCAGTAGCTATAGACAAAAATTTAGGGAACAAGCTCCGTTTATCTGCTGTCCTAAAACAGTCTATATTTTATAACCTTTACTCACATCGACCATCACTTGAAACTTCCCCAATTTTATCCAACACCGAGGCTACAATACATTGAAGTAATTAATCTAACACCTATCTCACATCACTTACACCATCAATTCAAAACTCAACATGTTCACTGACTTTCATGACTATATGATACCTTAATTCAATGACCTACATTATCATAAAATCCAACAGGCAAACACCCATTCATATCTTTTTGAATACTTCCGTGTCAATGTAGTAAGAAGTTTAGCAATCTTGGAAAATTTACCCTTGACAAGCAACTACTCATTCCGCTACTCATTCTTTAACATTTCTAAAACTAATTTCAAATGAACTTCATGATCCTCCTAATACTTCTAGTAGATCAAGATATCCTTGATATACACCATAACAAACTTTTCTAAATACAACTTGCACACCCCGTTCATTTAGTACATAAAAACCGCTGGTGTTTTCATCAATCCTAAAGGACCATAATTGTAATTTAAAGTTGTCCATCCCATGCTCTAAATAACAACATTTGAAAATATCCTCTTCAAGCACTCTCAAACAGATATTAACAGCGGTTCTATTACCACTTGGGAGGATCTTATTTCCAAATTCATTAACGAATTTTTCCATCCCTCGAGAACGACAAACCTTCGAAATGAAATATCTAATTTTCAACAGAAGTTTGATGAATCGTTTCATGAGGTGTGGGATCGGTACAAAGATCTCCTTCGTGCTTGTCCTCATCATGGTTTTACCGAATTGTACCAACTCGACACTTTCTATAATGCCTTGAACCCGGCCGACCAAGATTCGTTAAAATTTTCCGCCGGTGGCAATCTCTTGGAAAGACGGACTCAAGATGTGTTGAGGATTATTGAAAACAAATCCAAGGTCCGCAATTCGAGAAGCAAACTGATTGTTTCTCAACTGAAATCAAGTGATGTCAATTCTTCTTCTTTCTCTGATATAGCCAAACTTACTCATGCCGTGAATGAGCAAACGAGTGCGGTGACTACCGCCATAACAACTATTCTAAAACAATTTCAATATACCCCACCTCCAGCTTCCGTAAAGGATGTCGAGGAAATTTGTGTTACGTGCGGTGGTGTTCATTATGACAACCGTGGTTTGAGCAGTTTAGTTTATACCTTTAGATTTTAACTTATTTCTCAGTTTGTGTGATTCTTATGTGCTATGTGATCTTTTTGGTTGTTAAGTGGTTTATATATATGCATGAGCTGGAGTTAAGTATTCCATTTGTTCACGTGTGGTGCTAATGGAAATGAAAGACGTGTTGCATGCATTGCTACGTCAAAACTTGATTTTAAAGGTTAAGCGTTTATTGAATATGGGTGGCTTTATGAAGGAATGATATGGTTGAAATATGGAAGTTTGTATCAAACTTTCCATAAATAGCAGGTGAATTTGGAAATGAAAAGTTATTTTTAGAAAGTGCGGTTTATTGCGTTTATGTAAAAGGTTTAATCAAACTAGCATAGGTTTTTGTAAAAACTTAAGGTAATGCAAGTAAATATGTAATTAATAATTAAATACAAAAATATATATGTAATTATACATATGGCCGATCGGTTTTGTATAAAAATTGGGGTTTAAGGTGAAAATTTGATAAAATTGGCATTATAGGGGGGTTAGGATGCCATTTAGGTAAATTAGAAGAGACCTAATCCACTAATACTTCCTCCCCACCCTAAGAACGACCCAATGCAGCCTCCTACCCCTATTTTCAGTCGACTAAGCCCTAAGAACAAGGAGGAGTTCCATTGTTGATCCAAGAAAAACCTCAAGAATCGTTATTAGGTTCTAGTATTCAAGGTAAGCTCGTTAGTCTTGTTTAATTCCTTCATTCTTGTAACATCTTATATGATGGATCTAGGGTTTTGATAAAGTAAGGATTATTATGATTATTTAATGATGCAATGATGATTAGGGTTAATTAGAGTTATAATCATGCATGTTGCATGTTAGGATTGCATTGATTCTTGATTTTAGGGTGAGCAGAATTATTGGCTGTGTTCATGGACGTTTTTCTCCATGATGGAGAATGCAAATGACATGATTCTTTTTTTTAAACTAAAGCATTTTGAATCAGCAGTTTTTGAGGTAGGGAAGTCAATTAAATAATGGTTACAAGATTCGTTGTCAAAACTGTGTTTTCAGACGAATTTTGAGTCAACTTAAGTGAGGTGAAAACCCTACTTAAGAAGTGTTTTAAATTAATCCCTTTTACAGAAAGTAACTTTCATATGTCTATTAAGAAACCCTAAAAGGGCTAAGGCTAAAATTAATTTTAAGTTGGGTTTTGAAGTCGAAACTTTTTAGTGTGCAATCAGATCCGAAAGTGACTAGTTTGTAAGTTTGATTTTCAAAGGTATACTTATGCATTGAATAGATGCATGGGCTTCTGAGGGAACTTAATATACACATGTGGGGTCATGTGTGAATTTTTGTGGGAATTATGGATGTGTTTTAGTATGGGTTTTTGGTCGTGCAAGTTGGGTAAAAATTCTGCATTTGAGCAGAAAGTTGTAAGTGTTTAAAATAAAAGTAAAAAGTAAATAAAAGATATAATGAAGATATAAAATGATGGTAGAGAGTCTTTACATATAGTATAGATGATATTAGTCCATCATTAGGGTTGTTATATTGGATTGAGCGTTTAGCTTACCGAGGGTAACATGAGCTTTTATTGTGTATAGTTTAAAGAAGGAGTTTGTGTTACTTGTAGCTGCGCGATCAGGTGAGTTTCATAGCCCCTCTTTTCTTATGATTTTATTGGGGTGAAAATGATGCAAATGGTTTGAAATGTTGAAATGATTTGATTACTGTGATAATTGGTTGTCTAAAATGCATGGACTTTACGTGGCTATTATGTGTATGTGCTAAATGTATTGTGATGTGGTCAATTGGAGCCGGGTTGGCTTGGATCGTGGGCACGTTCCTGCCCCTTTTGATGTGTTGTGATGTGATCAAGTGGAGTCATGACTTGGGTCGAGGGCACGCCTGCCTCTCTTGGATTGTTGTGGATCGGGGGTAACGTTCCTACCCAAATGTGATTGGTTTGTTGTTTTGCATGTTAGCCTGTATGATAGCTCGTTTATTGCCATGCAGTGTTTTCTTTTATCACAGTAATGGTTGGATAATTTTAATTCGTGTCTTAAACCTATGACTCTCACCAACTTTATGTTGACGTTTTTGAGCATCATTTTCAGGTATTCAGTTTGAGACTAATGATGCTAGGAGAAGTGGATAGAGAGACCTTAGGATTGGCTTGTGGAGTTCTTCTTTGGGATTGATTTACTTTTATGTTGGTTTATGCTTTTGCGTGTATGACATTACTTAATAATGCAAGACTCCTTTATCTTGTGTTGGGTATTGTTATGACACATAGTGTCCCCTGTAGTTGTTTTCTTTTCCTTTTAGTATCTCTATAGTAGACGCCATTGTGTTGTAACGATATCCATGAAGTTACACCTCGTGCTTCCGCCTTGGCGGGGTGTGACAGATTGGTATCAGAGCCTTTGGTTATAGAGAAGTAGGTGGTTGAGCCTAGACTATAACCTAGGAGTCCTTCACGTAGATGCATGTTAGGGCTTAAGCGTTTAGTAGTATATCTAGTATGTGTTTTTCCCCTTAATAGTATGATGTTATTTCTTAATTTTGTTGATTTCTTTAGCTATTTTGATTGCCTTTACCTGATTTAGTGTGCCTCATTCCTTCTTGTTAAATTAGTTATGCCTCCTTTTGCTCCTAAGAAGTTCCGTATGGGAGTCGCAATTGCGACAGGACGTAGGGGATATTACAAACCGGGGACACGAGCATGGGTAAGCCGGATACCAATTTCTATGTACCCATGCAGGGTGGAAGAAAGACTGACTATAGAATTAGCAGAGGGAAGAGAAGTGGAGAAAATAGTGACAACTGTGACAAAGAACGGGGTGGTTACTAGGTACCCTGGGAAATTTCAGGAGTACCAGCTAACTGATAAAGAGAAGGAAATGGAAAGGATGATGATATACTGGGATCAAGTGGAATATGAGGTGTCGGATGATGATGATTCGGATTTGAAATCCACGGCAAGGAGTGTGCCTAAAGACTATGAGTTAGAGGATACTGGTGATAGTAGTAGAAATTGAGTTGTGCTTAGTTTCGTCTCATTATAAACTTTAAAACCTTAGGATTTTCTTTCGGATTTGTTTGACTATTTTGATGTTATGAAATGTGTGATTTCCTTTGATTGTGAGTTTTCTGTTGCTATATGTGGTGGTTTGCTAATGTGACTTATGTGGTTTGAGTCTTGTTGATATTGAGAAGTGTATTCATAGGAGGGAGTACACTCGTGAAAGGGGGCATCTATAATTATGGTGGCCAACATAATTATACATGCGCCACAACACAAGTGGACTTGCAAGTATGATTACACGGTTTTGGTGTCAACATGCTGTTTGGATGAGTGTTTATGTATGTGTTTTGTATGGTTCTGATGATGTGTTGATAGAATAGGCAAGTTAAAAACCCTTTACCTTTCCCTTGTCTAATGAGCATTGTTATTATTTTATCAGAATGGTGCGAACTAGACATAATAATGATGATGAAAACGGACAACCTAATCTTGCTGCCCTTATTGCAGAGCAACTCTAAAATATTATCCCTCAGATCGTCACTCAAGTGATGACTAATGTGAACAATGCAAATGGGGGGAATGGGGGAAATGGAGGGAATGGGGGAAATAGCGGTTGTTCTAACAAAGGATTCCAAGCTTGTAGACCTAAAGAGTACGATGGGAAGGGGGTGCGATAGCACTTACCCGTTAGGTAGAGAAAATGGAATCAGTGATCGATAACAGTGGGTGTCTAGAAAACTAAAAGGTGAAATATGCTGCCAGTTCCTTTGTTAATAAGGCGCTGACTTTGTGGAATGGCCAAATCCAGGTGAGGGGTCGAGATGTGGCGAATGGGATATCCTGGAATGACTTTAAGGCGTTGTTAGTAGAAGAATTATGTCCTAGTAACGAAATGGAAAAGTTGGAACTAGAGTTATGGAACCACAAGATGGTAGGAGGCAATCATGCCGCCTACACTGACCGATTTCATGAGCTGGCTAGGTTGGTTCCTCATATGGTGACACCTGAATCGTCACGCATTAAGAGGTATGTAGCAGGTTTAGCACCCAAAATTAGGGGGATGGTTAAGGCAACTCAGCCAACAACCATTCAGAATGCGGTTTTGAGAGCGGGTATACTTACAGATGAGGCAATTAGCTGTGGAACATTGTCAAATGGTAGTGAAAAGAGGAAGGCAAATGATGAGGGTGTAAGTCTGGAGGGTCTTGGAAAGATAAAAAGAAGGGGAAGGTAGGGGTAGGATTCGTGGAAACAGCTCCTCTAAGAAATGAATATGTGAATTACCCTAAGTGTACCAAGTGTAATACTCACCATATCGAAGGAGGAAACTATAAAGTGTGTTTCAACTGTCAAAGACCTGGACATTTTGCCAAAGATTGTCGGGAACCTAAACGTGCAGTTCTGGTAAATACGATAAGGATGAATCATAATCAGAGGGTTTGCTATGAGTGTGGAAGCCCTGATCATCTAAAGTCTACCTGCCCTAAGTTGGGTCGAGCACCTGGGCAGGCGGGAAATCAGTTGGCTATAGAAGGAAATCGTGGCAACAGAAACAATGGGAATGCAGTTTGAGGAAGGGCTTATAATGTGAACATGAATGCTGACGAGGCCTCGCGGGACCCTAATGTGGTGACGGGTACTTTCTCTTTAAATGTGAAACCTAGAATCGTACTTTTTAATTCTGGAGCTGACTTTAGTTTCATATCTACTGAATTTGTGTCTATGCTAAATGTGAAACCTAGAATCGTAAACCCCGGGTATGTGATAGAGATAGCGGATGGTAAAAGGGTAGAAGTCAATAGGGTTATCTGTGATTGTAAACTAGAACTAGGAAATTCCTTGTTCACTATAGACTTGATACCGTTGGGTCATGGGAGCTTCGATGTGATCGTTGGTATGGATTGGTTATCTCGTAATAAGGCCGTAATTATGTGTCATGAGAAGATGGTTGAAATACCTTTAGCAGGTGGTGAAGCACTTAGAGTCCACGGGGAACGTGTGTTAGGGTTAGACAAGACCTTAATGAACGTTAATGTAGGAGAACCAAAGAT
Source organism: Tanacetum coccineum (assembly GCA_026074375.1). Classification (NCBI taxonomy): domain Eukaryota; kingdom Viridiplantae; phylum Streptophyta; class Magnoliopsida; order Asterales; family Asteraceae; genus Tanacetum; species Tanacetum coccineum. The sequence goes on from BQNB010005518.1 coordinate 62,869, forward strand.
GAATGAAATTCCTATAGTGCGGGAGTTTAGTGATGTGTTTCCAGAGGATTTGTCGGGTCTACCACCACAAAGACAGGTCGAGTTTCGGATAGAATTAGTTGCGGGGGCGGTGCCCGTAGCAAGGTCTCCTTACCGTTTAGGACATTCGGAAATGCAAGAACTGTCTGGGCAGCTTCAAGAGTTGCAAGACAAGGGTTTCATCCGACCTAGTCATTCTCCGTGGGGTGCACCTGTGTTGTTTGTTAAAAAGAAGGATGGCTCTTTTCGTATGTGTATTGATTATAGGGAATTAAACAAGTTGACTGTTAAAAACCGATATCCTCTCCCTAGAATTGATGATTTATTTGACCAGCTTCAAGGTTCTCGTTACTTTTCTAAAATAGACCTTCGTTTAGGGTATCATCAACTTCGTGTTCATGAGGAAGATATTCCAAAAACCGCATTTAGAACTAGATATGGGCACTTTGAATTTACTGTTATGCCTTTTGGATTAACCAATGCCCCAGCAGTTTTCATGGACCTGATGAATCGAGTCTACAAGCCGTACCTAGATAAATTCGTCAGTGTTTTCATTGATGACATTTTGATTTACTTGAAATCGAAGGAGGAGCATGAGGTGCATTTGAGGTTAGTTTTAGAATTATTGAGGAAGGAGAAGTTGTATGCTAAATTCTCCAAGTGTGAGTTCTGGCTGCAAGAGGTGCATTTCCTTGGTCACATGGTCAACCAGAATGGTATACATGTGGATCCGGGAAAGATAGAGGCAGTAAAGAATTAGGAAGCTCCTACTTCGCCGACAAGAGTTCGCTCGTTTTTAGGATTGGCAGGTTACTACCGGCGTTTTATCGCTAACTTCTACAGGATTGCAAAACCACTCACTCTGTTAACTCAGAAAAACAAGAAGTATGTGTGGGGTGCGGAACAAGAGGAAGCCTTTTAATTGTTAAAAAGTAAGTTATGTGACGCACCTATATTATCACTTCCTGATGGTGTTGAAGACTTTGTAGTTTATTGTGATGCTTCGAATCAGGGGTTGGGTTGTGTGCTTATGCAGAGAAACAAGGTGATTGCTTATGCGTCAAGACAGTTAAAAATCCACGAGAAGAACTATACTACACATGATCTTGAGTTAGGGGCAGTGGTGTTTGCTTTAAAAATTTGGAGACATTATTTATATGGTACGAAAAGTGTTATTTACACGGATCACAAGAGTCTCCAACATATATTTGATCAGAAGGAACTGAACATGCGTCAAAGAAGATGGATCGAGTTATTTAGTGATTATGAGTGTGAAATTCGATATCACCCGGGTAAAGCGAATGTGGTGGCGGATGCACTAAGTAGGAAGGAAAGGGTGAAACCTAAACGAGTTCGGGCGATGGCAATGACTATTCATTCTGGAGTGAAAGGGATGATATTGGCAGCTCAGAGGGAGGCATTCGATCAAGAGAATGTAATGAATGAAAGGTTACATGGGTTAGATCAACAGATGGAAAGGAAGAGAGACGAAAGTTTGTACTTCATGGATCGAATATGGGTTCCGTTGGTAGGAGGTATGAGAACAGTAATTATGGATGAGGCTCATAAGTCCAGATATTCTGTACATCCTGGAGCAGATAAAATGTACTACGATCTTCGAGACATGTACTGGTGGCCGGGTATGAAGAGGGATATTGCTACCTATGTTAGCAAATGTTTAACTTGTGCAAAGGTGAAAGCTGAGCATCAAAGGCCGTCGGGTTTATTGCAACAACCAGAGATACCAGAATGGAAGTGGGAAAATATTACCATGGACTTCATCACTAAATTACCTAGAACAAGGAATGGGCACGATGCAATATGGGTGGTGGTTGATAGATTGACCAAATCAGCACATTTTCTGGCGGTACGTGAAGATTATAGTACGGAGAAATTGGTGAGGCTATACACCGATGAAATTGTCGCGCGTCATGGAGTGCCTGTGTCAATCATTTTGGATCATGACGCACGGTTTACATCACGCCTCTAGCAAACATTTCAGAAAGCCTTAGGAACACGATTGGATATGAGCACAGCTTATCACCCTCAGACAGATGGACAGAGTGAGCGTACAATTTAGACGTTAGAGGACATGCTAAGGGCGTGTGTGATAGACTTTGGTGGCAGTTGGGATGTCCACCTATCGTTAGCTGAATTCTCTTATAAATAACGTTAGTTTCATACTAGCATCGGTTGCGATCCGTTCGAAGCCCACTATATGGAAAGAAAATGCAGGTCCCTGTGTTATGGGCTGAAATATTTCTAGGGGGAAGGTAGTTTGAGTGGACCCAAATTGGTGTGAAGGAAGGAGACTATTAAAGTAACTAGCTATAAATAGAGAGGCTCCAAGTCGGCGAGAGATCGTCGAAGAGCTTGCCTGACTACAGGCGGAAAACCGTTAGTAATTTGAGGTTGGATGATCGACCTTTTGTGATGCTAAAAAGTGTCGCCTTGGAAGGGGTGTTCGTTTTGGGGAAGAGGGTAAGTAGCTCCGAGGTATTGTAGGCCATTTGAGTTTTTGAGTGAGCAATCGGTCCTGTAGCTTATCGGTTTAAGGTTGCCCGAGGAGTTGCAGTGTGTGTACATGACACGGCTTCCACGTCGTCAACCTAAAGAGTGTTTGGAGATGCTAGCCTGCATGTGCCATGAATGAAAAATTATGAGTTTGACTAAACTCTTCGTTTTATCAAGGGAACCTGTAGAGATTTTGGGACGGGAAATTAAGAGTTTAAAGCGTAGCAAAATACCACTTGTGAAGATTCGTTGGGATTCAAAGCGTGGTCCCGAGTTCACTTGGGAGCGCGAAGATTATATGAAGTCTAAGTATCCTTAGTTGTTTGTTGATCGTACTGTATGGTCGGCTAGTTAAATATTGGGTCGAGATTTCCTAAAGGAGGGAGATCTGTGACAACGAGATTTGAGCAGGTATAGTTTATACATTATATATGGTTAAGAGTTCATTTTATGGTGTATTTAGTGTGTGCTATGTGATTTATGTGAGCTACTTGAGTTTAAAAGTATGTTAATGATCTCATTTTGAGGTGTTTAGGGCATCTCATTTTGAGTATGTGTGCTTTGGATTAGGAGGTTATTCCATTTGTTCGCGTTTTAGTGTTATAGAAAGGATTGACTTATTGCATGTAATGCCTACGTCAATAGTTGGTAATGGATTAATTGATAAGCGTTTATAATGATTGTAGAATTTTAGGAAATGACTCTATGGGGGTGAAATTTGGAAGTTTGTGGCAAACTTTCTCCAAAAAAGAAAATGTGTGTTGGTTGAAAGAAAGGTTATTTTTTAGAAAAAGATTAGTAAGTGCGTTTTAAGTAAAAAGGTTTTAATTTCAAATTCGCTTGACTTTTGTAAAACTTACGGTAATAAAGTAAATAAATAGATTAATAAAATAATAATAATAATAATAATAATAAAGGGGGCCTTAGTTTGGACGATTAGAAAAGAAAAAAATATATATAAAAACTAAAGATTTAATTAATTACAATTGTAACTAAACAAGGACTTGAATTAGATGGATATATAAGCAAAACCCTAATCTTTTTTTTTTCTTTCTTGTTCCTTGTGCCGTCAAAACCATCCCTCAAAACCCTAGGAGTGGCGAATTTCATTGGTGATTCAAAGTGTAGTCTAGGTGCTTGTAATCAAAGGTAAATATATTAAACCTCTTTAAATATTTTAATTCTTATAGCTTAATTATGATGGATTAGGGTTATAGAAAATACAGATCTTAATGTGTAATTAATGTTAATAACATTGATTAGAATTGATTTAGGGGCATTAACCATGCAAAATTTATGTTTAGGGTTTGATGAAATTTGAATTAATGTGGAGCAGAATTAGGGTTGTGTTCACAAGCGATTTTGTCCATGATGGAGAATGATATTGAAGCGATTTTTTTTAAATTGTAGTACTCTGAGTCTTCTTTCCAGAAAATCCATCCCCAAGAGTTTTTATGGTCGGGAAGGTTGTCAAATGGTTTTTATAAGATAAGTGTGCAAAACAGTGAATTTTCTAACGGATTTCAGTTAGGGTTTTGATTTTTCTAAAAATACCTAGACACCTTTTCAAGGGCTAATTTTCACGTGGAAGTAAGTTCATATACTGTGTGTGACCTCTAATTTTAGGCTAAGTTATAGGGTGGTGTTATAAATGGTCGCTAACTCAAACCTTTAGGGTATTGTTTCTAGCCAATTTTGGGATACTTGGTGTTATTTTTGATTTTCTAAAGGGTATTTTTTTATAAAAGGAATGAACTTTGGGGGAGGAAGAAAATTGGGGTTCAGTAAGTCATCTTAGAAACCTGCTATAATTTTGCCCAAAAATTATCAGATGTATAAGTGGTGGCATTTTCGGGCGGTGTAAGTGCGTCTACAAAATTCTGCTCAAATCCAAAAAATTGAAAGTGTAAGAATAAAGAGTAAGTTAGTTATGTAAGATTTAAAAAGGTACAAAGAGTTTAAACATTGATAGATCGTTAAAATCCAATCATAGTTGAGCGTTTACACCTTATTGGAGTGATGACAAAGTGATGTTAATATTCATCGTTTTTATGTTTAGATTCTTTGTGAAGTTTACTTGGAACCTTATTGGATTAAGCTAAGCTAAAGGTTGAGTTTCATAGTCCACTTTTACTTCGTTTTTAACTTGGGATGGAAATGATTGCTAGTATGGAAATGTTTTTGATTACCGTGTTTAATGTGGTTAAAGTGGATGCATGGACTTTAAATGTGGCTATTATATGTGATTATGTGCGACAATGTTTGTGAAGTGATACTGCTCATGGTTAGTGATCAATTAGAGTGGGTTTTATGGTATGCTCCATGGCTTAGTGATCAATTAGAGTGGAATTGTGGTATGCTCCATGGCTTAGTGATCAATTGGAGTAGTTCTGCGAAAGAGATGTCTCGTAATAGTGTGAATGGTATTGTTTTGGATTGGGTTTGATTTGGGTTGTGTGATAGCTTATATGGTAGTCCATTTATTGTCATGCAGTGTTTTTATTTATCACAGTAATAATTTAATTGGATTTATATCGTGTCTTAAACCTATGACTCTCATCAACTTTATGTTGACGGTTTTTGAGCATCATTTTCAGGTATTCAGTTTGAGACTAATGATGCTAGGAGAAGTGGATAGTGAGTACCTTTTTGATTCGCTGTGGAGTTCTTCTTAATTTGAGTGACTTTAGATTTGACTTTATGTTCTGTAGATATTTTTTAAAAGGGGGTTTTTTTTTTTTTTGAGGAATTATTGATTTACTTTTATGTTGGTTTATGCTTTTGCGTGTATGACATTACTTAATAATGCAAGACTCCTTTATCTTGTGTTGGGTATTGTTATGACACATAGTGTCCCCTGTAGTTATTTTCTTTTCTTTTCGCTATCTCTTATATAGACGCCATTGTGTTGTAACGATAATCCCACGGAAATTACCACCTCGTGCTTTTTTCCCGACTTGGCGGGGTATGACACCCTTGGTTAGCTAATTCTTACTATTGCTTACTAGTTACACGATTACTTGGTCTTGACAGTCTTTATAGCAACCACGATCTTCATTACCACTAGCTAATTTTTCGCTCCTTTCTAGACACACTTGTTCCGAACAATACCGTAGGTATTTTTGCTTCGGAACGACTTGTTCATAATGAATCGCATGAGACTCTCTCCATGCAGTCAATAGGAGTAGGGTTACTTGCATAAAATTCGTAGCAGGGTAAAAATATTTTCTTCTTCCGAAAGCTTGACCCAAACATTCATCTCAATTATCAAGCTTTCATGGTGACATTTCCCCTGGATTAGCGTGGTTCTTTTTTTTTCCCTAAATTATGCATAGTTGATCAAGTTATGCATAATTGAGGACCAAGACCATCATGTCCATCCTCGTCAAAACGTTCCTTTTTCATACGTTACACGCGTAAGTTATTTCCTCGGTAAAAAGATGAATTTTATTAAAAATAAAATTAAAACATGATTGTTTCAAAAGGAGAGAAAAGAAGATAGCACCATCTCTCATTCTCGTTATTTAAGAGGAACTTTTTTTTATAAAATAAAAAATTTATTTGACACCATAGGGACAGTTTATGAAATTTGAAAACATATTTTCCCATTGTTCACACAACTAGTTTGTATACACACAAAAATCAGTATGATTTCAAGCTACGCAATTTGTTCAACACACAATTTGTTATTGAATTCAAGTTTTAAATTTTCAATTCTCAAGACATCCATTGAATTCAGTTTGGTCAACCGGTCACAACAAGTTTCAAAATACTAAAAAAACCCCCCAAAATTTTTTATCCCATGGAGAATGCAAGTAAGTACCCAATAGGCATGCGAAAGATCACAACGCGAATCTTGTCACTTCGTGGTTAGTCATTTAGTAAAAGGCTACTAGTACAGCAACAATCAACAATCATACAACCTATAATCAAGGATATCATAATCTCGTAACAGTAATACATAACAATGTTAGGGGTAGTCACGTCAACCAAAATCCCCCAGAGTTACAAAGTTCTTGCGGTTTCTAAGACTGGTACATCAATCATCGATTGATTCTAAGTTTCTAATACAAAAATCCTAACATATCAATGGTTGCGGTTGTTTTCAAAAACATAAATAAACCCGAAAGCATGGACTCACTATACTGCACTAGCGTTTAGTGGGCTATACAATGTGGCATCATCGAATCTAAAAATTAAAATAAAATAACTAATAGGACTACGGGGTCCTGATGGTCTTTCTCCAATGCTACAATACGTCTCTCCAATCCTAAATAATGAACCGCTCCATGTGCGCTCCTGACTACCCATCCTCAGTTATAATTGTAGTCTGCAGCTGCTGGATCTACGTGTCTCTCTGCTGCACATCTATCTGCAAGGCCTGCACCTGCTGAGTTAACTCAACAATCGTCTCATCTCTCTAGGTCGCAGTCTGCTCGACCTGAGAGCCAACCTGCTCCCATCTATCTGCAGCGTTGGCCATCTGGGACACTATCACTTGTACCTATCCCTCAACAACATAGACCCTCGGGCCTAACTCTCCAACGGTAACACCATCTGCTACCTTTGCATCATTCACCTAGTTAACCTCTGCACCAACTGCCCATGCCCGTACTCTAGGTTACCCAGACGGATACTTAAATCCTCGATCATGAATGGAGGTACAGGGAGTCCTGGGGTTGGGTGAGGGAAAGACGGTCCCTCAGAAACCGTAGTAGATGGACCTCCAACCTCATAAACACTGAGTGGGGGCATCGCTAGCATAGGAGGTGGTGTGGTAGGAGCCATCAACCAATCCTCATTTACTTCCCAGACCTCCTCCTCACCAAACCCGTCGGAGGCATCATCCTCAAAGTCATCATCGCCGAATAACGCGGCCAGGTCCTCCTCCATATCCATCACTGGAGCATTCATCTGCCCCTCCGCTATATCAACTACGGGAGCGATCACCTGCTCCTCCTCTGCTTCAGCTACCGGCTCAGCAACCTCCTCAATAACAGGTACGACCATCTGCTCGTCCACCATTTCTTCAAGCTCTCCCAGTAAGTAGTCATCCGCCTCAAGCGATCCGGCGACAGAGGTTCGCCCATGATACTACAAAAGAAAAGAAGTACTTATATTAGTAACCATCATACATATTTTTAATCATGTGCAAAAATTATAATCATCACATATCAGGATGGTTTTATGATATTGCATCTAATGCATAAAGAAATTAATTTTTTTCGCGAGGTGCGAATATCGAGTCATATATATAGCCATACATCATAGAACGGATGTCGGATACATATATTTACTTATACAATCATTACTTATATCAAGTGTATCCCACTTGTTACACACATAATATGCAATTAAATATACCACATAAGGCTTCTAAGGATCAGGAACAACACGCGCGCGGATATCGAACATCGGTGAAAGACTCGTGAAACTTTTTCAAAAACAGTTGTAGTCCAAGTTTTGTAAAATGAGTTAGTTTGCTACAACTCGTGCTCTGATACCACTCTGTAACACCCCCAAAATACGATACGCATCGTAATACAACAATTGGGGTGCTACTTAATAATACATGCACACGAGTCCTAGAAAATATTCAAAGATACGTTTATAAAACACAATTTCATTTATTAGAAAGATCAGAGTTACATAGGTCCCAAAAGACAGTAGATAATTCTATCATTACAAGTCTTAATACGACTTTCATTTCTAAAATATTGTTTTTATTAAACGACACTATTCACCAAGGCACCATCCTTGATATCCCCGTTTCGTCCCATCCGAGCCATCAACAGCAACTAACCTAAGATAATGCTTAAAAAGGTCAACAAAACGTTGTTGTGAATTCATTGAGGTTTGCAAATAATCTGTTAGAGGCATATTTGGTCACAAAAAATATATAACAATTGCTCGTAAGACATTATAAAAAAATATTTGATTTCCAACTAAATTGAGGCCCATTACCGAAAAATTAACACATTATTTCCCGTAGGACGAAATAATGTCCGAGAAGTATGCCACTTCTCCTAATGCTAACTATAAAATGTCCATTACAGGGTGCTCACCTTCGGATTCATACCCCGGACAGGGTTGTCAAACCCAATAGATCTATTTAATGCATTAGCGTTCACCTGCAACTAGGCAACTAACGGTCACACAGTAAAAGGCATATGCTCAATAGTGAATGGAATCATATTTAGTATCAAAACATATTGCGTTCTCATTTTCACAAAACAGCAAGTATCCCCCTCGCGGGTTTAAAAACATTTAAAACACTTAAAAGCGAGGCTATGAACTCACCTTGATCGAAGCTGAAGATTAAATAACCGATACAATCACGAACTACTCGATGACGAGCTCATCCACGACCTATAATTTATGTCGTTCAATTATTACATCGTAAGATACGATCGGATAGTTCGCGCATCACAACTATCAAAAATAGTATAAATATACATACACATGTGATGAGAAATCCACTTGCGCGTCCTAAATCTTAAACTCCACTTAATTGAGCTACGATCATTCTTTTATTTATATTATACATCGCTTAATCGAAAACTTTCTATTTTAGGAAACTTTCTATTTTAGAAAGTTACTATTTTCGGAAAGTTATTATTTTTAGTAAGTCTTGTCTTCTAATTATATTTATTATAATATTTAATTATCTCGTCGAACCATCGACATTCAATTTGATTATCATTTACTTTTACCGGGATTACGTCCCGTATATTACAAAAGTTTCTATTTTTTAGAATCTCTCTCATTCGTAGCAATCGTTAAGTCTAAATTATTATACGTGTAATAATAATAGCGTTTAATTACTTTTATAACATCCGACAAGTTTAGTATTAA
>BQNB010005518.1:72390-89556 GCA_026074375.1 Tanacetum coccineum
TGAATCCACTAGTGATGTTGTTGCTGCTCCCACGGTTGAATGGTTGAAATCCGACACGATTGTGAAATCATGAATTTTTTTTACTCTCATACACTCTCCAAGATCATTAATCAATAATTAAATTATATCATCGCTTCTAAAACTAAGTAATTAAATATGTGCTAAACCTACAAACTAATATTAATGCACATAATACAAAATGACGTCTCACAAATAAATCTACATGCACTAAATATATGAACAATAGATGTTACCTTCATATTTGGATCAACATGATGGCCGCTATGTTTTTTTTTGAACGGCAGATTTTTATTAAAACACTAGCAAGAAGCTAAAAAAAAGATTACAAGATAACAAAATTAAGGTTTTATAACCAAGTGACCCAATTAACATTACACTTAGATCGACTAGAGCACCACGTATAAGAAAATTGAACTACATCATCGAATAAGAAAGCATGCCTTGGTTGAGAATTCCCAAAGAGCAATTGATTTCTGAAGCGCCAAATTAACCACCACATCACGTAACAAATACATTCAAGGAACACCTTTAATTGCTTATGTAAACGAATATTGGTTGAGAATTCCCAAAGAGCAATTGATGGCCGCTATGCTTTAACACGAGCCATATGTTGAAATGGAACAGGTGGGTAGAGCCTTGATGCTTCACAAAAGACAGCATGTAAATAAACTAGTTTGTTTGAGCCTCTAAAATCCGCCAATTTCCTACTTGATACTCAGGAATAACTTGATTTATCTCGTCTCCAATCTTTTTTTCGACTTCAGGGTGAGTCACAATGAGGCAAAGGAACCATGTTAACGACGAGCTTGTAGTGTCTCTTCCTGCGATCATCAAGTTTAAGATAGTGTCATGTAGATACTTATCGTCAGAGTTTTGGAGCCATCAGTGAAAGATTGTTGCTCGGTTATCATAGAAGTCAACAAATCGACACCTTTTGCATCATCTTTCAACACTATCTCTTCGCTCATATCTTTTATTTTTCTTGCTATAAGACCTCCAATCACATCATCTAACGTTTCCCCAGCCTTTTCTAACTTTTTCTCAATCCCAAAACCTATCCACCTTTGAAGTTTCCATACGCCTTTTGGAAAAGCACTTGACAAACGTGGCTAAAAACACTTGACATAACATGGTTCTTAACCATGTTGCCTCAAAAAGGGTTGTGGTAGATCAGGGCCTGCCATTGATTCGGTCCCCTGATGCTAAACTAAAAAAAGCCTTTGGAAACCAAAAAATTGGTATATCAAAGTTTGTGCAGTTATCTGGTAGCTGTATGTCAAACATCGGGCTATGTCATATGTGACTTAAAGTTAGTAAATATATATTTAATAGTACATTCACGGGAATTAACTGTTTTTTAAACATATGTCTTACAAAGAATTTTAAACTAAAATAATATACACAAGAAAATGGGGCCCTAAGATGAAAGGAGGCCTGGTGTCCGTCCAACCGTTTGTACCACACCATTCATCGCCACTTGTGGTAGATATGAAAAAGATGTATTTCAAAGGCTCTACTTTTGACTTACACTAGTATTTTTAACTAAAGTTGAAACATAGGGCTATAAACGAACTGAACGTTCAGTGAACATTCACATGAATCGAAGTAAAAAGTTCGTTAATGTTCGCTATGTTAATAAAATGAACAACATGAACATCAATCTTAATGTTCGTTTAGTAAATACGAATATGAACAACAGGCACGTTCGTTCGTTTATGTTCGTGAACGTCCGATTATGCTTTCATTAACGTTCTTTTATGTTCATTTATTTGTTTATGTTCGTATATCATATCTTTTAATAGTATACTTTTAAAATTGATATATTTAAACAAAACAACACTTATAAAAAAAATATTATGCATAATTTGGTATAGTTTATGTTCTTTCTCTACGTTCATTTTAAAGATTCTAATCATTTATGTTTCGTTAAGGTTCGTTTAGTTTCTTAAATAAACGAACATAAACGAACATGAACAACTCATTTTCTTAATAAACGAACATGAACACGAAAATTTGTCCGTTTAAGCGTTCGTGTCCGTGTATTTGTCCGGTTAAAATTAAATGAACGAACATGAACGGCTCATATCGTGTTAATACCGGTTCGTTTACAGCCCTAGCGTACATTGACTAGTTTTTCCAAAAACTAAACCGGGTTTGAAAACCGAACCGGTTTTTGATCAATGGTCAAGAATCGGTTTTTGGTCAACGGTTAAGTACCGATTTTTGCCAAATACCGGTTCGGGTTGGGTTGACTTAGAAAGGATAAAAACCCAAACCGGTAAGAACAGGTTCAGGCCGGTTGGTAACCTGTTCGGTTGCTGATGTGCTATTGTCGTGTAGGTAATATTTATTTTCAAGTTTTACTATTTATATTTTACTGACTTTACCTATTAACTAACACTAACGGGCAGTGTATCCGATCAGTTGTAGGTTCGCTGGTAAGTTAGTGAAGATCGATCACCAGATTGACGTTAATACTTAAATCAATCAGTATTTTAGTTATCTAGGTTAGTCCTAATTTATCCTAATTAATTCTACTTAAACATAAACTAACGTAAAAGGACGGTTTTCAGCCTCAGAGACTGGCACGAGTTTGGTTTAATCTAAACTAAATGAGACAAATAAGACAGTTAAAACACACAAGCAGATAAACAAACGATAAAGAAGCAGTCGAGCACTAATATAAGGAAAACATATTAGCCATTTTAATCTAATAACATGTAAGAATTTGTCTATGTGTGCAATGATTGTATTACTTCATTGGTGTTATATCATTCTCAAGCTAGGTGGTTCTTCTTCCTAAACTCTGGGTTTATATTCCAGTTAATCATGTCACAATTAACCTACATAAAGCTCACACCGTTGATTATAATCTATCTAGGAGGCAATATCGGTGACTATTGAATCCTAGCTCATCGAGGCTTTACCCACTTATATTCAATCGTTATATATATGTTGGTAGTCCACGATCCGTATTACTATCCAACGAAACAGAATGTTATTTGTAATCCTAAGTCACTACTTAGTCTACCACTCACTTAACCAAGAGAGTAATAGGGGCATAAATTTGTAGTCCTATTATTCAAGAGTCACATATATAAGCTCTATGTTTTATTTATCTTAGACTCTAGTCTATAATATACCGCAATCTTAGATCCAGTTGAATGATAAATAGCACATAATCAAACATAAACAGATATGAAGTGATAAACATAATCAACATGCAACGAATAAGTAAATAATCGGAGCTAGATGCAATCATGTGATCTGGTTTTGCAAAGGAGGATTCTATTTTCTTAGGCAAATAATATTGAGTGACTGGTTTTGACAAATTCTTATTCACATCAACTTGGGAGGCAAACCGTTGTTTTGACATTTGAGCCCTTTCAGATTTAAACGCATTTGGTTGTCTAAAAACTGATTGGTTTCTTAGTGATGGTATAATTGGTTTCCCTAAGACTGATGTTTTATCAAACTTAGTATCTACACTATTTCCTTTTAACTTCTGTAAGTCATTTTTTAAAGCAGCAATTGCAAAAACCTTTTCCTAAATCTGAGCTTTTAATTCAACATTATTAGCAAGCAAATTGGTTTCCCTAAGACTGATGTTTTATCAAATTCATCTATGTCAAGTTTTTTGTGTAGTTGATCTACGTTTAGGAGCATTGTACTTGTAAAAGTATCAGCATCTTGACCAAATAGTTACATGAATGCACGTTTGAATCCATGTTCGATGTGAGTGCCTTTTAAGTCTCCTTTTGAAAGAACTTGAAGGTTTGAATGAAGAGTTCAAAAATACGCCATGCATCTTTCTTTTGCTTTTGACATCTTGTATTTGATTGCATGCACATCTTTTGTTTTAGAATTCAAGCTGCATTCATTTCCTAATTTGCTGCAAGCAGTCTTTGAATTACTGTCTTCTTTCTCAGAACAAGTGTTTTGTATGACAACTAAATTAACTTTCGATGAATCAACATTCAATGCTGGAATTGGATTTGAATGATCTTCTTGTGTTTGCATCAACTTCTTTTGTTTCAACACTTATGGAGTTCGTTGTTGATGAAGAGTTATCTCATGCATGTATTTCCCAATGGAATCCATGTTAAAGATCATTGCATCGTAGAAGGATTGAGCATCAAATCTAGTATATTTCTGCATACGCGCTTTGAATTCTGAATTGAAAGCATTTTCAAACGTTGTTCTGAGTTTTGTCAAAGTAGTCTTGCAATCAGTCTGAGAAATTATTTCTTTGGTAAGATGTTGTTCTAGTAAATCCAAGTCTTGAGAGAATGTTCTCTTGAAGATAGGCATGGTACCAAAATCTTGTAAAGTATCTGTGAGAAACTTTAATTGTGACTGAGTTGCTCGAAGACTGTTCATACATTTAATTCTTGAAAGTTGTGTCTTCTCTTGAACTTTAGAAATTGAACACGAAGAAACTGTGTCATTCTGAAGAACACTTGATGTTTGAGTTGGCAAATTGGTATTGGTATTTGACATTTTGATGTTGTGAATGGATATCGGATCTTAAGTAGGTAAAGTGATTGTTGTTGTGGATTGAAATCAATTAACGTTCACGGGATTTTACAAATCTTTGATTAAAACCGAGAAAAGAATCGTATCTTTCGCGGGATTTTACAAAATCAAGAAGAAACCGTGAAACAATGATTATTTGTTGTTGAAATCGTTGTTGAAATTGAAGAACTTGAACTTTTGTTGGCGAAAAATAAGCTTAAAAGCTTGGATAAAAATTACATGTTTCGCTTAAATAGTCAAAACATATTTCGCTTCAACTTCTATAAATATTTCGCTTGAAAGAAATCCTGCATATTTCGCTTGTCCATAACATATTTAGCTTGGCAATTAACTGTCATATCTCGCTTGGATGGCAATTAAACTGTCATATTCGCTTGTCAATTAACATATTTCCCTGACAGTTTAACAATTTGGCTTCGACTTAAACATATTTCGCTTGAGTTGTCAAAAATTTGGCAGAGTGTCTTTCTTAGTAAACAACCTGCATATTCCGCTTAACAAATAACGTACATATTCCGCTTAACAAATAAACCTACATGTTTCGCTTGACCAGTGACATATTTCGCTCGGTGTCTTTTTCTAGTGTGGACCACTTTTACTAGAAAACAAGGTGTCTTGATCTTTGGAAGCAATAATTGTGGATCTATGTCCCTTGATTTCAACCGGTTGGGACCACTAAAAACAGAAAAAAAATAAGATAATTCACAAATTGGCCACGAAAATAAGCTCCCAAATAAGCTTGATATAAGCTCGATTTAAGATCGAAATTTAGCAAAAGCAAAAAAAAAGAAACTAGTTTAGTAGCAATAGAGATGTAGACCAAGTATAGCAAGGATTAAACAAGTGAAACAAATAAGCCCCCAAAAAATTTGATTCGTGTGCTTATAATCCAAAATAAGCCACGAAAATTTTCTTTTGAGCTTAATAAACAAGAAAATAAGCCGAAACTTATAAGCTTTATCAAGGAAAGAGTAAGATCAACAAACCAAAAGCCAAAAACCCTTTTTGCCGTGGGTTTTTGAAACAAAATAAGCCACAAATTTGGCTTATTGAACCACAATACAAACACGTATCCACCCGAGGCTCTTGATACCAAATGTTATCCCACAATATAATCCTTACACAACAAATAAGCAAACCCAAATAAGCTCTAAATGAGCCGAAAATAAGAAAGAAGAAAAGAGGATGAGATGAACTTTAGAATATTAGATTAGAGAGAGAAAGAGTGGTGGATGGTTACACACATGTAATACACACACATATGAATGACCAACAACCCTCTCCATGTGTGGAGAGGGGTCCTTTTATACCCAAGCCTTCTAGTTGGCTCATGGGCTTTCTAAATGGGCCGGGCTTGGCTTAACTTGGGCTTTGAACCCTATACATGGACAATATTTGTTTACATTCCAAGCTCGTTTATACCCGACTAGCCTATTACTTTACAAGACCCAATTTGACTTTATAAGACCGATAACATTCTTGTTTGACTTAATATAATTAAGGCTAACATTTTATATTTTATCGACTTTACCTATTAACAAACACTAACGAGCAGTGTACCCAATCAGTTGTAGGTTCGTTGGTAAGTAGGGTGTCGATCACTAAGAGTGAGCGTTAATACTTAAATCTATCGGTATTTTAGTTATCTATCTAGTCTAATTTATTCCCTAATAATTCTACATTAAAGCCTAGAACTAACGCAAAGGGGGTTTTCAGCCAGAGAGAACTGCACTAGTTTGGTTTATTCTGAAGCTAATGAATGACAAGTAAAAAAGCATTTAACACTCACAAGAAGATAAAACAAATATAAAGAAGCGTCCCTAGCACAAATGTAAGGAAAAAGTATCAACCATGTTTTAATCTAATAAAATTTAGGGATTGTCTATGTGTGCAATGATTGTATTACTTCGTTGGTGTTAAATCATTCTTAAGCTAGGTGGTTCTTCTCCCTAAACTCTAGGTAAAGTATTCTAGTAAATCTTGTCGACAATTAAAAAATTTTTATTAAAAAGCCAAACCCGCATAACGCATACACCGCTGATTATAATCTAACTCGGAACAACATTGGAGAATATTGGAAACCTAGATCATCGAGTTTATACGCCACTTATCTTCAATCGTTAAAATCGCTGGTAGTCTAGTTATGTTCATCGACCAAAGGCAAGAAAACAGAATGTTATTTGTAATCCTAAGTCACCACTTAGTCTACCATTCACTTAACCAGGGGAGCACTAGGGGTATAAATTTGTAGTCCTATAATTCAGAGTCACGTATATAAGCTGTATGTTTTATTTATCTCAGACTCTAGCCTAATTGGTCCGTATCACTAGATCCAGTTGAATGATAAATAGCACATAATCAAACATAAACATATATGAAGGGATAAACATAATCAACATGCAACGAATAAATAAATAAACGATATAAACAAACCAAACATTAAATTATCATAAACATGGCTGATACCTAAAGGTATCAGCCCATAGTCATTGTAAAATCACAAAGTATCATAGACGAACGATTAAAGTAATGAGAACAATACGCTAACCGAACGCTTATAGCGGAATATAGAGATTACAAGAGTTTTCCTAATGACTTTAAGTACTTTGCTGACTTTCTTGGCTTCTAAACCCGTCTGATATCGAACTTGGTGGTTAAGGGCTCTATTTGCATACTGAAAACCGAGTTTAGGGTTTTCTATTTATAAACTCTAGAAAAAGGTCGATACGCCGTATTGAAAAGGCTCGATACGGCGTATTGGGTAACTTGGCGTGGGCTCCATGAATATAATATTCCAGAATATTCTTAAGTCGTCTCTGAATACAGCGTATGGTGTCTTCTGGATACGGCGTATAAGGTCTTCTTGTCATGGATGCTTTTGTGAAGTTAGTGCACGGATACGTCGTATTTGCTGATGTGAATACGGCGTATTGATAGTAATCTTGCTTATACTGAATGTTGACCAAGTTTTCGTATACGGCGTATTTCGCATGATGTTTAACATGTTTCGCTTGAACTCAATATTGCATGTTTCGCTTGAGGTTTAACATATTCCGCTTGAACTCGTAACAAATATATTTCGCTTGAATTTCAAAATTTTTGGCAAAGTTTCGTTTTAGGTAATTGTAATATTTCGCTTGACGAACAACCTGCATATTCCGCTTAACAAATAACGTACATATTCCGCTTAACAAATATTGGTATCAAGAGCCTACAAGATTGATGTATTGATTTGGTTTGTATTTTTTTTTTGTTATTGATTTCGAAAAAAAAGGTTTTATTGTTTTTGATTATTTGTTTGCTTTTGATTCTTGATTCATAGATGGTTTATGTTTAATCTAATATCACTCAAACCATCTTGTTAGCAATCAACGATCTCGTGATTTTTTTTGTTCTTTCTTTTTGGTTCGAAAAGTTTAAAAAAAACGTGGGGATCGAACGAGTTCATGTCGCCAAGCACCGAACGAGTGTATTGTTAGTGGGGATCGAACTAGGAAGATCGAACGAGCTCTACATCTTTCAGACCGAACAAGAGGAGCGAACAAGCGATCGAACGAAGGGATCGAACAAGACATTCGAACGAGTGGAATTCTTGGTTGGATCGAACGAGTTCAATCTTAGAGGATCGAACGAGGGGAAGTCTTTGTGGATCGAACGAGTGGTTCGAACGAAGGGATCGAACAAGCGATCGAACGAAATCATCGAACTAGACGATCGAACGAGTGGATCGATCAAGCGATCGATCTAGAGGATCGAACTAAGTTGATCGAACTAGCGGAGGACCGAACGAGCAATTTTTTTTGGACCGAACGAAATTTTTTTTAAAACTTGTGTGACGAAAAGGGTTTCAGTAAAACGGCCATAACTTTTGATCCGTAAGTCCGTTTTAGGCCCGTGACCTCTCAAATCGAAGAGAAAAACGAGACGGGGGGGGGGGGGGGGGGGGGGGTTAGGGGGGGGGGGGGGGGGGGGGTGGGGGGGGTGGGGGGGGGGGGGGGGGGGGGGGGGGGGGGGGGGGGTGGGGTGGGGGGGCGGGGGAAGTAGGGGGGAGGGGGGGGGATCAGGTTGCTAAACAGACAGAGGCTAAAAACACTTGACATAACATGGTTCTTAACCATGTTGCCTCAAAAAGGGTTGTGGTAGATCAGGGCCGGCCATTGATTTCGGTCCCGCGGTGCTAAACTAAAAAAAAGCCTTTGGAAACCAAAAAATTGGTATATCAAAGTTTGTGCAGTTATCCGGTAGCTGTATGTCAAACATCGGGCTATGTCATATGTGACTTAAAGTTAGTAAATATATATTTAATAGTACATTCACGGGAATTAACTGTTTTTTAAACATATGTCTTACAAAGAATTTTAAACTAAAATAATATACACAAGAAAATGGGGCCCTAAGATGAAAGGAGCCCTGGTGTCGTCGCACCGTTTGTACCACCCATTCATCGGCACTGTGGTAGATATGAAAGATGTATTTCAAAGGCTTACTTTTGACACCACTTGTATGTTTGTAACTAATGGTGTACATTAGGGCTGTAAACGAACTGAACGTTCAGTGAACATTCATGAAACTGATGTAAAAAGTTCGATTATGTTCGTCTATTTATTAAATGAACGAACATGAACATCATCTTATGTTCGTTTAGTTAAATGAACGAATATGAACAACAGGCACGTTCGTTCGTTTATGTTCGTGAACGTCCGATTATGCTTTCATTAACGTTCTTTTATGTTCATTTATTTGTTTATGTTCGTATATCATATTTTTTAATTGTATACTTTTAAAATTGATATATTTAAACAAAACAACACTTATAAAAAAAACATTATGCATAATTTGGTATAGTTTATGTTCTTTCTCTACGTTCATTTATGTTCGATCATTTATGTTCGTTTAAGGTTCGTTTAGTTTCTTAATGAACGAACATAAACGAACATGAACAACTCATTTTCTTAATAAACGAACATGAACACGAAAATTCATCCATTTAAGCGTTCGTGTCCGTGTATTTGTCCAGTTAAAATTAAATGAACGAACATGAACAAGGCTCCGTTCGTGTTCGTCCGGTTCATTTACAGCCCTAGCGTACATTGACTAGTTTTTCCAAAAACTAAACCGGGTTTGAAAACCGAACCGGTTTTTGATCAATGGTCAAGAATCGGTTTTTGGTCAACGGTTAAGTACCGATTTTTGCCAAATACCGGTTCGGGTTGGGTTGACTTAGAAAGGATAAAAACCCAAACCGGTAAGAACAGGTTCAGGCCGGTTGGTAACTCCGTATCCGGTTGCTGATGTGCTATATTCGTGTAGTAATATTATGTTCCATTTTCAAGTTTTTACTATATAAAATTAGCTGACTTTACCTATTAACTAACACTAACGGGCAGTGTATCCGATCAGTTGTAGGTTCGTTGGTAAGTAGGATGTCGATCTCTAAGAGTGAGCGTTAATACTTAAATCAATCAGTATTTTAGTTATCTAGGTTAGTCCTAATTTATCCTAATTAATTCTACTTAAACATAAACTAACGTAAAAGGACGGTTTTCAGCCTCAGAGACTGGCACGAGTTTGGTTTAATCTAAACTAAATGAGACAAATAAGACAGTTAAAACATGCAAGCAGATAAACAAACGATAAAGAAGCAGTCGAGCACTAATATAAGGAAAACATATTAGCCATTTTAATCTAATAACATGTAAGAATTTGTCTATGTGTGCAATAAAGTATTAACTTTCGTATTGGTGTTAATATCATTCTCAAGCTATTCTGTTCTTCTTCTTCCTAAACTCGTGGTATTATATACCAGTTAATCATGTCACAATTAACCTCATAAAGCTCACAACCGTTGATTATAATCTATCAAGGAGGCAATATCGTGTGACAATTGAATCCTAGGCTCATCGAGGCTTTACCCACTTATATTCAATCGTTATATATATGTTGGTAGTCCACGATCCGTATTACTATCCAAGGAAACAGAATGTTATTTGTAATCCTAAGTCACTACTTAGTCTACCACTCACTTAACCAAGAGAGTAATAGGGGCATAAATTTGTAGTCCTATTATTCAAGAGTCACATATATAAGCTCTATGTTTTATTTATCTTAGACTCTAGTCTATAATATACCGCAATCTTAGATCCAGTTGAATGATAAATAACACATAATCAAACATAAACAGATATGAAGTGATAAACATAATCAACATGCAACGAATAAGTAAATAATCGATATAAACAAACCAAACATTAAATTGTCATAAACACAGCTAATACCTAAAGGTACCAGCCCATAGTCATTGTAAAAATACACAATATCATAGACGAACGATAAAGAAGAAACAATACGTTACCAAACGCTTATAGCGGAGTGTAGAATTACAAGATTTTTTCTATTGATCTTGAGGCACTTTAGCTGACTTTCTGACTCTTAAACGCGTCTGATATCGAACTATTGTTAAGGACTTATTTGCCAAACTGAAGAACCGATTTTAGGTTTCTAATCTATAAGCTCTAGAAAAAGGTCGATATGCCGTATCGAAAGGGTTCAATACGGCGTATTGGGTAACTTGGCGTGGGCTCCACGAATATAATATTCCGGAGTATTCATCAATCGTCTCTAGATACGGCGTATATAGTCTTCTGGATACGGCGTATTAGATCTTTGTTAGGATCACATAAATGGACCCGAACAAAGAAGCTTCGGTCACTCGAAGATACAAGACAAAAGTGTAGCTCGAAAGACAATGTTAATTAATGTTTATTATGTATACGGGCCAAGATGTAAAAAGCCCAAAAAGAAAGCCCTCAAAGGCAAATCCTAGTTAGTATAAATACACCTAGTTTAGTCAAAATTAGGTTAGCTACTTCATTATTATTTTTCATCTTTTAGGGGTTTGTAGCAACTCTGTTCATTTTCTTCAATAAAAAATTTTCCTTTAATGTTTATTCAATTTATTGCCATTGATCTATGTGATTCATCCATAGAATGATCTAGGGATCTCTACCATTTGGTTATCAAGAGCCTACATGATTGATGAAGTTAGATATTTGGTTTTGTATATTTTTTGTTGATATTGAATTCGAAAAAAAAGGTTTAATTGTTTTTGATTATTTTGTTTGCTTTTGATTCCCTTGATTCATAAGACGGTTTATGTTAATCTAATATCACTCAAACCATCTGTTTAGCCTCAAACGTTTCTCGTGATTTTTTTTGGGGTTCTTTCTTTTTGGTTTCTAAAAGTTTAAAAAAACGTGGGATCGACGAGTCATGTCGCCAAGCACCGAAACGATGTAATTTTTAGTTGGGGATCGAACAAGAAGATCGAACATCTCTACATCCTTTCAGACCGAACAAGAGTTACCGAACAAGCGAACGAACGAAGGTATCGAACAAGACATTCGAACGAGTGGAATTTCTTGGTTGAATCGAACGATTTCAATCTTAGAGGATCGAACGAGGGAATCTTTGGTATCGAAACTAGTGGTTCGAAACGAAGAGTATCGAACAAGCGATCGAACGAAATCATCGAACTAGACGATCGAACGAGTGGATCGATCAAGCGATCGATCTAGAGGATCGAACTAAGTTGATCGAACTAGCGGAGGACCGAACGAGCAATTTTTTTTGGACCGAACGAAATTTTTTTTAAAACTTGTGTGACGAAAAGGGTTTCAGTAAAAACGTACCAAAACGTTTATCCGGTAAGTCCGTTTTAGGCCCGTGACCTCTCAAATCGAAGAGAAAAACGAGACGGATCATGTTGCTAAAAACGTGGCTAAAAACACTTGACATAACATGGTTCTTAACCATGTTGCCTCAAAAAGGGTTGTGGTAGATCAGGGCCGGCCATTGATTTCGGTCCCGCGGTGCTAAACTAAAAAAAAGCCTTTGGAAACCAAAAAATTGGTATATCAAAGTTTGTGCAGTTATCCGGTAGCTGTATGTCAAACATCGGGCTATGTCATATGTGACTTAAAGTTAGTAAATATATATTTAATAGTACATTCACGGGAATTAACTGTTTTTTAAACATATGTCTTACAAAGAATTTTAAACTAAAATAATATACACAAGAAAATGGGGCCCTAAGATGAAAGGAGGCCTGGTGTCGTCGCACCGTTTGTACCACCCATTCATCGGCACTGTGGTAGATATGAAAGATGTATTTCAAAGGCTTACTTTTGACACCACTTGTATGTTTGTAACTAATGGTGTACATTAGGGCTGTAAACGAACTGAACGTTCAGTGAACATTTCATGAATCGATTGGTAAAAAGTTCGTTTATGTTCGTCTATTTATTAAATGAACGAACATGAACATCATTTTATGTTCGTTTAGTTTAAATGAACTAAAATGAACAACAAGGACTGCGTAAATCTGTTTATGTTCGTGAACGTCCGATTATGCTTTCATTAACGTTCTTTTATGTTCATTTATTTGTTTATGTTCGTATATCATATCTTTTAATAGTATACTTTTAAAATTGATATATTTAAACAAAACAACACTTATAAAAAAAATATTATGCATAATTTGGTATAGTTTATGTTCTTTCTCTACGTTCATTTATGTTCGATCATTTATGTTCGTTTAAGGTTCGTTTAGTTTCTTAATGAACGAACATAAACGAACATGAACAACTCATTTTCTTAATAAACGAACATGAACACGAAAATTTGTCCGTTTAAGCGTTCGTGTCCGTGTATTTGTCCGGTTAAAATTAAATGAACGAACATGAACAAGGCTCCGTTCGTGTTCATCCGGTTCGTTTACAGCCCTAGCGTACATTGACTAGTTTTTCCAAAAACTAAACCGGGTTTGAAAACCGAACCGGTTTTTGATCAATGGTCAAGAATCGGTTTTTGGTCAACGGTTAAGTACCGATTTTTGCCAAATACCGGTTCGGGTTGGGTTGACTTAGAAAGGATAAAAACCTAAACCGATAAGAACAGGTTCAGGCCGGTTGGTAACCCGTTCGGTTGCTGATGTGCTATTGTCGTGTAGGTAATATTTATTTTCAAGTTACCCAATTTGACTTTATAAGACCGATAACATTCTTGTTTGACTTAATATAATTAAGGCTAACAATTTATATTTTATCGACTTTACCTATTAACAAACACTAACGAGCAGTGTTAATACTTAAATCTATCGGTATTTTAGTTATCTATCTTAGTCCTAATTTATCCTAATTAATTCTACTTAAGCCTAAACTAACGCAAAGGGGGGTTTCAGCCTGAGAGGCTGGCACTAGTTTTGGTTTAATCTAAGCTAATGATGACAAGTAAAGCAATTAACACACACAAGAAGATAAACAAATAATAAAGAAGCGGTCTAGCACAAATGTAAGGAAAAAGTATCAACCATGTTTTAATCTAATAAAATTTAGGGATTGTCTATGTGTGCAATGATTGTATTACTTCGTTGGTGTTAAATCATTCTTAAGCTAGGTGGTTCTTCTCCCTAAACTCTAGGTATGTATTCCAGTTAATCTTGTCACAATTAACCTAAACCCGCATAAAGCTTACACCGCTGATTATAATCTATCTAGGAGATAACATTGGTGAATATTGAAACCTAGATCATCGAGGCTTTACCCACTTATCTTCAATCGTTATATATATGCTGGTAGTCTATGGTCTGTCACGATCTAAAGTAAGGAAACAGAATGTTATTTGTAATCCTAAGTCACCACTTAGTCTACCACTCACTTAACTAGGGGAGCACTAGGGGCATAAATTCGTAGTCCTATAATTCAAGAGTCACATATATTAGCTATATGTTTTATTTATCCCAGACTCTAGTCTACTTGGTTCGTACCACTAGATACAGTTGAATGATAAATAGCACATAATCAAACATAAGCATATATTAAGTGATAACCATAATCAACATGCAACAAATAAGTAAACAATCGATATAAACAAATCAAACATTAAATTGTCATAAACATGGCTGATACCTAAAGGCATCAGCCCATAGTCATTGTAAAATTACAAAGTATCATAGACGAACGTCGTATCTGCTGATGTGGATACGATGTATTCTTCAAAGTCAGGCAATGGTCTTGAATTCGTTTAAGTCTTGGGATGCGTCGTATTTGTCTAGAATGATACGGCGTTTTAGTTGTTAGAATCAGTAGACTTTCTTGAATTCTTCGTTTATGCTCCAAAATGCATTCTTTTCACTAACTCTCACCATTCGCTCGATAATATATGTAATTCATAAACATAAGCAATTAAGTATCGATTCATATACAAATTAATGTAAAACAAGTAATATAGTTGCGATAAATGATGCTAATAATGTGACTTTATTTGATGTCATCATCTGCCATAAGGCAAAACAGACCAGAGAGCCTTTTCCAATTAGTGAACATCAGGCCAAGGATCTTGGATAGTTGGTTCACTTAGATGTGTAGGGTCCATACAAGGTTCAAATCAGGGAGGGTTATAAGTATTTTTTAACTATGTTTGATGATTACACTAGGTCTGTTTGGGTTTTTTTGTTTAGGAAGAAAGATGGAGTATTTTCTAATATCACCACATTCTATTATCTGATTAAAATCAATTTAATAAAAATGCAAAAGTTTTTAGAAGTGATAATGGAAGTGAATTTGGGAATCATAATATGGATAAATTTTGTAAGGAAAACTATGTTTTTCATCAAACCTCATGTGCATACACCTCTCAACAGAATGGTATAGCATAAAACAACATAAGCACTTATTGAATGTTGCTAGGTCCTACATGTTTCAGGGGGGTTCCTTTGAACATGTGGTCTGAATGTGTGCTAACTGTTGTTTACTTAATTAACAAGACACCTAGCTCTGTGTTGTTTGGAAAGTCACCTTATGAAGTGATTTTTAAAGTTAAACCAAATCTCTCTCACTTAAAAGTTTTTGGATGTTTATGTTTTTCTACTGTGTTGAATAATGATGATAAGTTTTCTTCTAGGTTAAAAGAGTATGTGTTTGTTAGCTATTCCTTTGATAAAAAAGATATAAGTTGTATGGTCTTAAAAGTAAAAAGTTTTATTATTCAAGAGATGTTAAATTTTTTGAAATAGTATTTTCTTTTAAAAACAATTATGAAAATAAAGAATACAATTTTCAGTTGGAAAATGTAAATGGTTTAATATTTTTTCAATATTGACCTAGAGGAAGAATTATCAAGTGAACCCAATGATGATGGGAGAGATAGTAGGTCTGGAATAGGTAAAGGTACAGACCAGTTATCACATGTAAGTACTAAAAATACTGGTGATGCTAAAGGGATGTCACACCCCCAAAATTTAATCGCAGTGGAATAGGTATTTTGAGGACGTGAAGTTATGGATACTCATCACACAAGATACAAGGGAACGACCATTATATGGACATTTTGAAAATAAAAATACACCGTTGCATTAATTTAAATAAACAAAGTTGATACATCGATCAAAAGATAATTTAGAGAATGCGGAAGCGTAAAATGTTTTGACAGATAATGGTATATAAAGATAGATAATTTCTTGGAAAATGAAGTCAATGCATGAAGACGCCACATAATTCATTCAAAGAGTTCCAAAGCTAAGCACCTAAGAAAAACATGCTTAAAATATCAACATAAACGTATGATTATTGTAAGACGTACAACAATCACAAGGAAAACGAATTTATATTTGCACTAAGCTCATGAAACCGAATCTAAACAAAGTATGCAGCAAATTAATGCCAAATTACGAATGCCCAAACCAGGTATCTAACCCAAGATTACCTAAAGATTCGACATGTTATATGTCCGTTTGATCGGTACCTCTGATATTAGTAAGAATCATCAAGCCCGAACAGGGGATATTCAAGCCCAAATAGATCTATTTATAACACTTGTGCTTACTTACGGTAATTAACAGTTCATGATAGGCAGAAATGGGTTAACGGTACTTAGGCATAACAGTAAACGTAAAATTTGAAGTATTTGCGTCCAATCATAAAAACAAGCAATGTTTCTCACCCCAATATTTCAAATCAAGTAAGTTCATAAAAACAAGAAAAATGTGGGGCTATAAACTTACCTTAAGCAATTCGTACAACTACACAAGTTCGGTCAAGTATGAAATGATGCAACTCCTAACCTCAACCTAAATAATATATGCATGCTTTAGGTTGATGAAAGTGAATTATGAATATGCACATGAGCTGTTTGAATATTTATCACCTTGACATGTCCAAGTTTGACTTTTAAAGTCAAACTATGTTTTCGTAAAAGTCAACATTTTATCAAAAGTTTCTAACATTTTTATAAGAAAATTTGTCCAACTTTGAGGAGTCGTAGCTCGTTACTAAGTCTTTTCGTTAAATTCCAAATTAATACTTTTAGTACTTCATATAGTCTATGATGTGTTTCAAAAGCTTTAAACTTATAAGACTAAAATTACCGATTTATTAAATGGAAACACACGGGTAAAAGTTGTAGGATCCCGTTAACACTTCATAACATATATATCATACACGAATTTGATCTAGAAAAGAGAAAGGAGGAGCTGTTCTAGAGAGAGAGTTTAGAGAGAGAGATGAGAGAAAAGAGAAAATGGAATTATATTAGAAATGAACAACTTTCTTTTTC
>BQNB010005519.1:0-41324 GCA_026074375.1 Tanacetum coccineum
TTTGTAAACTCTGATTTTAATATAACGAATGTGAAATTTATTTAAACGTCTCTTTTGAGGTCGTTTTCCGTGACTTGTGTTTTATGCCCTGAAGTAGCACCCCAATGTTACCATTCCGCTGCGTTGTCCTGATTTTTGGGGGTGTTACAGATGGTATCAGAGCTGAAGTCATAGAGAAATAGGTCGTTTTTAAAACCTAGACTATGACCATGTTTTTTTTTTAAAAATATAGAGTCTTTCCTTGTTTTATCTATTATCCGCGCGCACTTGCTCCCAGGTAACTTATAAGCTCTCTTTTGTATCTCTGCTACTATTTATATGGATAACGAGTATTTAATACTAGACTATGATTTCGTTCTCTTACGTCTATCATATGACGTCTTACTATTTACCTTATATCGGTCTGTTATATGAATATTGATCATTCTAATTTTCGTGTACTTCCTGATTTCTCATTTACTCCTTTGAGCGTTGATACTAGTATCATATAAGGATACCTATGCATATGGGCTAATTTCTTCTTGATCTCTTAAGATTAACTTCGATCATTTATGTGACTTTACTTTATTCCCTTTTGATGATATTGAAAATTCAGCATATTTTGTAAATTCCACTAGTTACTTTACTATTCGACTTTGAGTTGGAACACTCTTCCTATGCTTTTGATCGTATACGTTGTTTCGTAATCTATTGTTTTGATATCGTGTTTTTGTGCCGGCGATACTTAGGTAGGATGATTTATAGTCATCTTATTGAAATGAATTAGGACGCTTCTTCATTTGAATAAGGAAATTATAAATTACCAAACCATAAGTTTATAAATTATTACTTACAAGGATTGGGACGCCTCTTTTTGTAAGTGACAAATTATAAATGAGTGGGCTTATGTTTATCCGACATAGCGTGTGTTCGTCCGTATGAATCATTCCTTGGGCTATGAATTTCTTTCGACTCGTGCTTTGTTATACGGATTTTTCCGAATGTGTATCGACCGCCGCGAACTTGATGATCTAATAGTAATAAATCATTAACCACTTTCAAGAATTGACGACTTGTTAAATTCTTCGTTCCAATGACTTTTCTTCGAGTCATGTGTTCCATCCTTCCATTTGAAGATTCTCAATACATTTGATTCATTCGCTCACATCGATTGCATATATCCTATGCTTTGACCTTTGTTCACTCAAATTTTTGTTGGAACCTCGACGATGACCTAGGACGAATAAAACAAATTGAGCACCGGGACGGCGCTCTCTTAAGGTGGGAAGACTATAACAACTGTCAATTTTCGAAACATATTTAAATAATAAATTATATTTATTATTACATGTTTGTCGTTTATAAAATTTATTTTTAAATTTTTTGATTCGAAAACGAAAAAGGATATATATTAATTCATAAGTTATTTATCAAAAACGAACCACTAAATCACGATTCGGACCCTAAAGCAATTTGATGTAAAATGATATTTCAAACAACTTTTTAGTTTTACCCGAGACTTGAAAACAAGCAGAAAATGATTAAAATACCCTCGCAAAATTTTAAAAACCGCACACAACGCGTACCGACACAAAAATAATTAAATTTGTATTTAATTAACACTTTTTATTAAACAAAAATATTTAATATTTTATTAAAAAGCGTTTATTCAAAACGTGAATGTTCAAATTAAAGTTTCATTTTACGGACAAAGCTTGCCCGTGATACCTGATGGCTACACAAATAATAAATAAACATTTAAATAAATTTTACAATTTTATAAAACATTTATGAAATATTAGTCGTGTAAATACTCACTTTTCATGAAAAAATTATTTTAAACACAACGATATGAATTTCGAGTCCTCGATTAATTGTTATCTAGCCTAAACAAGTCCCGAGCCTTAATAATACAAATATTACATATTTGGTCCTTGATTTATAAAGCTAGTTACAAATAAATATTACTATAAAATTTTAAAGTAACATTTTTGGCCCTTGTCCATTTTATACTATTCAAAACCAGTCCGAAATTGTAGTCTAATTATTTTGTCTTTAACGTAATTATGTTTAGAAGATGTACGTCATCTAAATGTATGTTTTAACATGGATGGCACATTTTAAATAATACACTATTAACATCTAAATATATTATAGATTTAAAATAGGTGACCTAACTAGTTGACACTCTCCGTGTCTAAGCATGTCATTTAGGTATTACTAAGTACTTTTACTTGTTCTAGGTCACGTTTAGGAAGGTATACGCTTGAAAGGTTGCCTAGGTGTTCTTGTTTGCGTCGCTCTTGTCCTCACTCTCATGTTAAGGTGAGTTTCATAGCCCCTATTTTACTTGTTTTAAACTGTTTTGGGGGAGAATACATGCTCGTTTACAAACTTGTATATTTTACTACAATACAATTACCTTTCAATACTTTGTGAGTTCATAGTCTCGCATTTCAATCTTTTCAATGTTTTATAAACTCGCGAGGGGAATACATGCTCGTTTTACTAAGTGAACTTATTGATTTCTACTATATAAGTGTTACATGACTATTTTTACCAAAGCTTGATTTGTTTACTACCGTGAATTTTGAACAAAATGATTGTTTTACTTTGGACACAAGTGTTTTCAAAATTGTATGCTATCCAGATTATTGCATGAATGCTATTGCCTAAGAGCCACAATTACTGGTGCAAATCCATTATAATTACGACTACTGGTGCAAATACGATTACTGGTGCAAATCCATTATAATTACGATTACTGGTGCAAATCCATTATAATTACGATTACTGGTGCAAATACGATTACTGGTGCAAATCCATTATAATTACGATTACTGGTGCAAATACGATTACTGGTGCAAATCCATTATAATTACGATTACTGGTGCAAATACGATTACTGGTGCAAATCCGTTATAATTACGAACTCTGGTGCAATTCCTTTATAATTACGAATATAGCTTCGAGGTCATGAGCTTAGTGCAATAATACAAGTGTTAGACATGATGAATGTGTTTCTCTTGTCTACCTTACCTATTTTGGACTTCGGAATACATACTTAGTCCACCATTTACTTCGATCTTGTGGTCCACTTTTAAATACTTCTTGATTTACTGAATCACTACTTGGATTTCGGAAATAACACTTTTAAATGTTGTAACGCTACTTTTCTTCTGAAATATTTCTTAAATTATTTCAATACTGCTTTTTACTTAAACCTATGAATTCACCAACATTATTGTTGACGTTTTAGCATGTATTTTCAGGTTACTATTTTGCTAGTGGAGCATTGGGAGCATTCGAGTCGCGCGGATATATATTTTTGAAGGCTTAATAACTTGTATACCATTCGACAAACGTTTTGACAATGTTTTCTAATACATTATAAATGAAACCTGTTGCAACTCTGATCTTTTATTAAATAGAATATGACTTTATTTAAAACGTCCATTTTAAGGTCGTTTTCCGTGACTTGTGTTTTGTGCCCTGAAGTAGCACCCCAATGTTACCATTCCGCTGCGTTGTCCTGATTTTTGGGGGTGTTACAGATGGTATCAGAGCTGAAGTCATAGAGAACTAGGTCGTTTTCAAAACCTAGACTATGACCATGTTTTTCAAAATATAGAGTCTTTTTTTAACTTTATAAAGGGTGCGTTTGATTATTTGACCCGGATGGTTTATCTGTTCTTTTTTTGTTGTGGGGTTTTGGGTGTGGAGTTTTTTTGAGAAGCCTTTTCGGGTATAATAAAAAAGTATTCGGCCGGGGCTATGGTGGGTTTTGGGCTGGATTTATGGTTTTGTTATAGAACAGATAAACGGGTGTTAACTTTAGGGCATTTAGGGTTTTTTTGTAATTTGGTTAATCATGAAGGATTGATTTGGTAACTTTGGGATTTTGTCTTTTTGTTGTTTGACTTTGTTTGACCAAAGGTTGACTGAGGTTGACCACTTTTGACTTTGATAGCTTTCTCCCGGCTTTTTGCGTACTCTTCCGTTCTCGTGTTCTGAGGTTTGCCCGGTTTAACTATTTTCTTGGGATTTTTGCTTTATCCGTACCTATACAATAAGAAAGACAAAACAAGCAATATACAAGCCTTTTATGCACAGTTTTGGTCTTTTTAGGGTCTATTTTGATATAAAATAGATATGTGTTTTCACACATATCAAAATTCCCCAAACTAAACGATTGCGTGTCCTCACGCAATATTATATGCCTTATAACCAAATACCTCGAAACTTCCCCAAACTAAACCTTTGAAAAGTAGCATAGATTTTTATGGAGAAAGTTAAGAAATCACAAGTTATAAAACACCCCTATTTCTCATTTTCTAAAACTTTTCCATTTTTTTATATGTTGAAGATAATTTTGTCTTTCGTTATTTCCATATAACCTGTTTGGGATCATCACGACAAGTTGCATTTTCGAATATGAGCAATGCCCCAAAAAAAGGATATATTCATGTTCCCGTGTTTGCATCTTATCCAAACGAAGCTTAACTAAATCACAGCCAAAATATCACCAAGGATTGCTAACCACTACTCATATTTGCAACTTGTGAACCTTTTTACTCCAAACATTTTTTATATCTTAAGTGGTTATGCTATCTTGATTTTCACACAATGGATCAACGTTTTGCAAAATACTATGCTTTACGTTCCACCTTACTAGAATAAATGAGTTTAAGGCGAGTTCATCCATGTAGCGACTTGTCTCGGCCACATCCCAACCTTGCGGCTTAAGGTGACCAGGCTTTTGGCACTCACAAAGAAGAGACTAGTATCGGGATCACGGACTTTGGTTTCCAAATAAACTCTCAAGGTTTCGCAGGAATATTCATAGCTTATAAAATTAAAATAGTCAAAGTGCAAAAGCATTATTTGAATTTATACAAAAGAGTACATTATTACATTTAATTTAAATATCTAGACATTTATGCAATTGTAACCCTCGACCTTTTAGAAGGCTGCAACATCGGTTGTGAGCCGGCAAGATGCAGCAAACTTTTATTAGTTCTCGGATCCTTTTTTCATTACTAGGGCTCTTTTTTAGAAGACTACCACATCGGTTGTGAGCCGGCGGCAAGAGGTAGTTAAACTTTTATTCAGCTCACAGCTTGTTCTATCATTTATATTTTTTATCATTTATAACTTTACCCTTTTTTATTATAAAATTCTTTTTGACAAATTTCAGTCATAAATTTGAACTAAGACTAAAATTTTTTGCTATATTATTACATAAAAAAAAAAATTGTTGATTTATGTTTAATCTCCACAAAACAGCCCATATATTAATCCGGTTAAAGAGCTTTTGGGAGAATAAATAGCAAAAGTTTTATCTTGGCTCTTTAAATTTCCAAAATTATTCTTTAGTTTTGCATCCTTCTTCATACTTAACTCTATCATTTTTTGTTCTTCGCAAATTCGCGAACGCTTAGCCTAAAAGTTAAGGAACAAGCTAGAGCTCAACTTCGCTCATCGGACCGTCACAATATTAATCTTATTCTTACCCAGCAAGGAACGTTCGTGTCTGTAGCAAATTAGTGACAAAAACACTTATTATTTTTTATATTTTTCTACAAATAAAACTTTAAAATTTAAAAATTTTGAAAATTTTTGTGGGAGAGGAAAAAACGGTAGGTACGTGAGAACAAAAAACAATGAGTAAGGTAACATCATACGATAGATTCCCTCCCCCAAACTTAAAACGAAACATTGTCCTCAATGTTTAAGGCGGGTCTCTACGTAAATCTAAGCCGTTTATTAATTATGCAAAGATAAACGTGAAATGATAAGATGAAAGGATATCGGATTTCCCCAAACTAATTGCAAACAAAGGCTAGGAAGCTCGAGTGGACCGGGACAAAACACCGAACACGAGAGTCTTCAGAAAAGTTGGGTCTATCCTGCAAACAATCACAAGCACAAACAACAAATACAAAGAGAAACGGAAGTGGAGTACAAGCCTCCTCACCACATTAAAAACTAGAAAGTAAATTTGATAAGCATGGGCGGGGTTGACGTGACGAGTGGGTCTGGTTGAGGGTGGGGTGGCTGTTTTGAGGTTTGGCTGTTAGGGGGGGGAGGTGTTGTTGAGGTCGGGCGGGGGTGAGTGGGTTTTTTTTTTGGGTTGAGCGCCCAGCGGGGCCCGCAGGGGCCCGACCCCGCCCTGAGGAGGGGCCAGCCGCGCGGGGGACGCGCAGGCTGGCAGGACGGGGCCCCGACCCGGCTACGAGCCGCCGTCAGGTTAAGGGACGCGGCTACCGGCAGGAGGTGAGCGTGGCCGACGACGCTCAACGGCTCGTGCTGACGGCGCGGATGGACGTGGGGGCCGCGCGACAGCTCCACCGTAATCCAGCGCATTTAGGTTTTTGGATATCCGAGTACACGTTGACCTGGATAGTCCCTGGAATTCATTTGTCCTTAGGGAGCAGAAGCTAAATGGCACATTCATCCGACCGCGATTAACAGAGAAAAAATAATAAAGTTGTGACGCACAAAGTAGCCGGGGGGACAATAATTAAGGTTGGCCGCTAGGAGTAGTGAGACGAAATAACAGGCCAGTATTCTCGGGGATAGTGGATATGTGGAAAATGGAAAATATTGTAATTTGTAATTTGGTACACTTTGGGTTGGCAACGTGGCGATATGAGAGGGTGATGGGTGGAAGGTCTGACTTTTTTATTGGGAAGACGGGTGGGTTATGAAGGATGAATGAGGGCACTGTGCGGGAAGCGTTTTCGGGCATGCAAACTTCTCCTCTACGGTAACAGATAGGTTCCGGCGCAAAAATCTGGTCAGTGGTGCAGGCTGTTGGGTGGTGATTGGTTGTGTGTGTCGCATTGGGAGGGGGGGCGAAACGGTACGGTTTGTATTATGGTTTAGGTGAGCGATGAGGCTGGGTTTATGATGATCAGGATAGATCATATACAGAGTGGGAGGTATGGTTATGACATGAGAACTGAGTCCCATAGTGGGTTATGTTTGACGTATGTCAGGCCTCCGGCGTGTTTAAGGTGGCACTCTTAATCATAGGCGGATTGAATGGAATCCCTTGGACCATTGGTAACATTTTTCCTATGACCCCCGTGTTAGGGGGGTTTGAGTTAAACTCTTATTCACAATGATTATGGATGTAGGGTAGTCGTGTTTGACGATTGGTGGCGCGACTGATTTAAGAGTGGTGGGGGGGGTGCTTGGTATACTTCACGATGTCGTTCTCATGCGTGTGTGGTTATTATAACGAAAACTTGTTGATTTTGGATTCGGAGGTCTAAACAAATTGGCTAGGTTGGATGGGTTATGGAGGGCTTTTGGTTCTCATTGTTAGTAAATTTTCTTCTTACGGTATACAGCGTGACGTGATTTTGGGGGGGATATTATAGTTTGCTGTTGCGATAGTATAAGTTTTAGGATCCGGCTGGTGACGTATATTTATGTTCAGGACGATTTTGGTATCTGTTGTTGTGTTTACGTACATGGGAGTGGCTGTTGCTGTTGTTTTTTTTGATAAGATGTTGATGATATGCATTGTGAGGAAGGCTGGAATCAGAGATTATCGCATTAACTGGTAGCGGTTACCACATTTTGGTTGTGGGTTGGTTTTAGGGGAAGTCAAAAGGATTAGGATGAGTTTTAGGGGGGACTGAGGATAGCCCGGGGGAGTAAATGCTGCATTAATGTGGCGGACGTATATTGTGTGGATTTACGAGTTGATATGTGGGTTTAGGTATCAATCTTTGTACACGGATTTGTAGGGTTAATAATTCGATGCCAAAAGGGAGTAGTATTAGGGTGGGGGGGGGGGTTTTTGGACACCTTTTTTAAGAATTGTAAACAAGAAGTGTGTTCTCTCGAGTGTGGTTAATCTCAGAGACTTTTCTTCTAAGTATTTACCGGAGATGCAAGACACTTGGAGCGTATAAACCCAAAAAAAACAGACCCACCCCCCCCAAGTATTTTAACTAGAATCAATCGATCAAAAAGCCCTACCATACAAGAGCACATCGAATTGTGTTGTGGCAGGTCACTGACACTAAATGGCAGCACTTCTTATCGTAAAATCAATGGACAGAAATTGCCATGTGCAAATTGCTTCTGCGTCCCCCCCCCCCTTGTTTTCTCAGATTTTTCAGCATAAAAGACAAGTTCATAGCTTTCTATATTAAAGTTAATTTTTCCTCATATAGATCCAATGAGAGCTTTTGCGGTGCGAACAACGAACGGTCTCCCTAAAATAACAGGCAACTTCTCGGGTCTGGTTCAAAATTAACCACAACAAATATCGCAAGAAAAGGAAAACAATCAACTCTAACTACAACATCCTGGGCTATACCCAATGGGTTGCGAATATCGGAAGGTTAGCATGATAGCAGTGTCATTCGGGTAGGCTACTAAGCTCCTAAAGCCTAAGTTGTTTGTAGATAGAATGAGGCAAAGATTTATGTAGCCTCCGGAATCGGGCGCCTAAAAAAAAGCATTAAGTACTATCATGTTCTTTGTAGAGCACATGGGAATAAGAAATTTTCTGGGATCTTTGAGTTTCTCAGGAACTTTGTTCATGATGCCAACCACCTCCAAACCTCTCATTGCGTACGCAACTCCCCCTACTTATAGAAGAAACATTCAGGCATTTACGATTTGTGATGGCGTATTTTCCTAATGTTGTTTCTTGGTTTCTCAATATAAGTGCTTAACCATTGGGTTGATTTTCGACTTTTCCGATGAGGAGGCATCTTTTAAACCAATTTCTAAACGGAGTTGTTTAAACAACTTCATAAACCTGCTCTGCTGAGCACTGGGTGTATATTTCTCTCTCACTTTCATCCTCTCGAGGTATGGAAGTTTAGGTTGATATGAATCAAGCTCTGGAGAATTTGGCTCTTGAACAGTTTTCTTAGCCTTTGGTTTTGGAAGAATTTTCAATAAAATTGATATCATGATTCTCTGGAGGTGGGACCTGTGCTGGTATTTTCTGAAATGGATTTTTGCTACTTTGGTCCATTTTCATCTCGGGTTTTGTTCGGGTTCCTTTAGAGGAGTTAGAAACAACTAGTTGTAGGAACAAGAGGAGTCGAAGTCCTTCACAAGTTTTACCACTTCGTGTGGTGATAGCATTAACATGCTCACGAGGGTTAGTTATGGTTTGACTTGGAAGGAGTTACCTGGAAATTCGAAGACGAAGCCGGTTGTTGGGAAGTTATGAACCTCTAGAAAAGCATTTTTCGTTAAATTTGACATCTGGTTTTGGTAAACCCTAGGCCTTGATTTTGCATATTCCGTAAATACAGCATCATTAGCCTTGACATAATTCTCAAAATCGGTCTTTGGAACGCCTTGGCATTTGTTGAGTCATGAGCTGGTGGTAAACTGAGTGGCTGATAATTTGGGGGTTTTTGGTTAAACTTGCTTCCTTGGTTGAAGTTCTTCTTCAATTTTTGATTGAAATCTGGGTTCATCGATTTTTGGCTTCGCGAGAAATTATTTCCTGATTTGGATTGAAACGGTTTTGAATTGTTTGGTTTCGGAGGAAAAAACAGGAGCACGGATTTGGGTTTGAAACAACGGAGGTCTAGAATTGGAATTTCCTTGATTAAAATTGGCTTGCCAGCAGCTTGTGAAATCGTATCTTTGAATTGTTGTCTTGATCAAAAAATTGCCATTGGTGGCTGTGACAATTTTTATAAGGAGTGAGCCACCTCCACAAGTTAAAACAAACTCTGCTCCGACCGCTTTTACGCGGTAGCGGGAGCTTGGGCTTTTTGTTTAGTCGTTAAGCTTAGTCTTCATCAAAAATTCTTAAGTCAGTTGACTTAGGTTGTTAAAGAGGCAAGCAACATCTGGTGAAATTCCTGGAGTAGATGAATTCGAACTCACTTTGGCAACGAGTGCCTTGTTTCGTGAATTACGAACCTTGGATTTACTTTCAATAATTCTCAAGCATTCACGAGGCATCTAATACAAAAAAGGTTTCCACCCACAGAGGAATTTAATGAATCTTGATCTTTAGATTTCAAAAGCATTGTAAAAAAATATCAATTGTTGTAATTTAGAAACTATGATGTCGGGCATGCTCGAAGTAAGGTCATTAAAAACCGGTCCCATGCCTCATAAAACAGATTCGTCAAATCTTTGTTCGAAATTCCGTGTGATTTGCTTACGAGATGTCGTTTTTTAAGAGGGAAAGAATTGATTAATGAATTTTGAAACCAAGATCATCCCATGTCAAAATTGATAGATGAGATGCTGTTCTTTTTCTAAGCCAAATCCGAGTTTTGAGCCTTCAAGGAAAACAGGAAAAAGCATAAGCTTATTGAAGTCTTGTTTGTTCGGGGATATCCGGGTAATCGCATTTGTTTGAAGTAATTTTATTGACAATAACGAATTGTGAGCATGGTGGATTCCTCTTTATCACTGTCCGGAAAAAATACTGAATGTTTTGAACAAGATTGATCAAACCATGCTTTAACTCAAAGTTCAGCTTGATTTTCGGGGATATTACAATTGCATCCTCGTACCCCTCGGTGGGTGCTTGGAGCAATTATGCCATTGTCCGGTTATCAGCCATCGAAACTAATGGAGGATTAACAAAAGGTTCTTCTAAATGAAATGGTTGAACAATAGCCGGTTGGCTTTGTTGACGGTTACGGTTGCGGGTTTGAGAACGAGTGCGCATGCCCAAAGTAGAAAAAGAAAAAATTAAAATTATTTTTTATTATTTTTTTTTATATTTTTATTTATTATTTTTTCTAAGCAAACTAAATTATTATCGGATAACGAGAAAGACAACCTTAAACCAAAATAATCAAAATTTACTTCACGGGTTTAGCTCTTAAAAAATTGTACTTTTTAAGGTGAGCGTTATTTCGTAAATGACACAAAATGGCAAGTTTTGAAATCTTTGATTCGAGTTGGGAACTTATTATGATAATTCTATTGAAGGATATTATTTGTTGGTGTTCTTTTAACAACTTTGTTTTTTTTAAATTGAAAGAGAAAATATTTTGTATTTTTGTTTTAATCTTCTATTTATACTAAAAAGAAAAGAAAAATATTTTTTACTTTTTATTTTTATTATTATTATTTTATTTTATTTTATTTATTTATTTTTTTAACAAAAACAAAACTTTCAAAAATGAAAGGGTCTTCAAATTAATATCAACAAACTTCAAACGATAGAATCTTAATCACAAATCCCCGGCAACGACGCCAAAAACTGATTCGTAGTTTTATACACAATAAAATACTATAATATATAATACGATGGAAAATTACCAATTTACCCTTGAGGACAAAGGCAAAAAGGAAACTCTTCAAAATATATATAATATAATATAATACGTATGATAACCGAGAAGTATGATTCCCCGGGTCGTTTTCCCCAACGACTTGTGAAATTGAAAACTAAGCATGTTTTTGTCTCGCGAAACATGATTTCGAATAGAAACAATAGTTGATTTGATTAACTATTTTTAACAATTAAAATTAACAAGCTCTAACTATTAAGCATGAAAACAAATAACGGGAAATCAAAAATTAACTAAAAACGCAAAACAGGACCCTTAAACGGAGGTCAAAAAACTTAATTGTTAAAATTAAAGCTAAACTTAATTTATACTTTTAAAAAATGGACTCTATTTGACTAAAAAGTTAAGTTTAAAGAAAACTAGAACAAAAACGGAGTTGAAATGAACGTTAAAACACGAAAAACGAAAACGAGAACGAATCCCGTTCTTTAGAAAACGAAATTTGCAATTAGACCCTACGAAAGCAAAACTAATTTTCCTATGAACTTTAGGATAAAAGAAAATTTTCTAAAATAGATTTTTATTTTTTTGATTATTTTTCTATTTTATGATTTTTTGAAGTTTTTAATCAAAATAAAAGATTAAAAATACTAAATGAACTCTAAAAATTCTAGAAAAATGATAGAAAATAGCTTAAACTATTTAAATCCTATGAAAAATAAGCCCAATGTCACAGCTTATAAAATAAGCCGTGAAATAAGCTATAACAGCTTAAATGAGCTTATAAGGCCTAAAATTGAATATAAAAGATAAGAGTGGCAAGGGTCTTATGAAAAAGGAACCAAGGGCCTCAGCAGGTAATGGTGTGGGGGGAGTGTGTGTGTGTATAAAAGGCTGAGGTGTTGAGGTCGGGGGTTCGAGTCTTGCTCACCCCCGACTTCCACTTCCCTTTTTTTGGTTTTAATGAAAAAACTTAAAGAACAAAAGTTGTTAAGGACAACTTTTTAAGCAACTTTAATAAAAGAACTATAAGCTGAAACTCGAAAATAAGCTCTTAAAGAGCTTATGAAAAAGCTGTTTCAAGTACTTAGCTTTTAAAGGCTAAAAATCTACTTCTCACTTAATAGCTTGCAAACAACTCATTTTAAGCTCAAATTCAAATCTAAAAGCTGTTCTAGAAAGCTTGTAATGTGCACAAGCTAATTGTGAAAAGCTAACTTTACTAAAAACACTAAAAACTATCTAAATCTTATGATCTAAGAGGTAAACTCAAGAATAAGCACTAAAAACTTGAAATCTAAATAAGCTAGAAAGCTCAATAAGCTATGACAGAGGCTTAGCTTTTGCAAACTTAACAATCAACATATAAGCTTTAAATCAAATTCATAAAAACTAAACTTATAAGCTAGAAATCTAAGTTTAAAATCAAAAATCTACTTAGTACTGTTTTTGTATTTTTAAGATTTTTGTTGAACTTTTAAAGCTAAATTAACCTAAGAAATAAGCTAGAAATGTGAAAACAAATTTTAAACTACCTTAAGCTAGATGTTAACTATAACCCTACTGATTTTTAAACTCTAAATCCTAAAAACTCTACCTTAAAATGAAGCTAAAAAGACAGCAGTAGTAACTGCTGTTACTACTGCTGGTGCAAATGACCAATTGGTTAAATCCAACTTGCAGGTGTCCTTAAGAGACAACCCTGCACTAGACACTCCTATTGAGTGTTTAAGAACACCTAGCAAACAAAATCCAAGCCTAGGAAGGCTTGGATCAATTTTAACAATCAAAGAAAAAGGTAAAAAAAACTCCCCTGGTGCAAGAACAAGAAATTAAGCTTAAGCTTTCTAGATTTTTAAATCTAACCTCTAAAATCTCTTTCACTTCTGATTTAAAGTAAATTTAAAAGTGATAAAAGCAATGAACTCAACTCAGTTTGACTTTTGAAGGTCAAACAACACTAATCCAAACACCCCTTTAATATCCATAGAAGCCTTTTTAACTTGCTAATATGAAATCTAATGACTAAATCTTAATAAACAGCTTATAGTAATCACAATAAGCATATATTAATTAACAGATAAGCTAGAAATTAAGATCCACAGATTATGCTATCTATTTTTTTGGTTTTTATGATATTCTGACAATTTTAAAACAAATCTAAGATCTAGGCTATACTAACTAAAGACAGATGATTAGTTAAGTCTAATAAGCACATAAAATTCCAATAAACACAAGTAAGCAAGATAATAAGCAGAATAAGCAACTAATAAGCATATTATAAGCATAAAAGTAAATCTAAGCTAGGAAACTTAAGACAAGTAAAGTTAATGAAAAACTTACAATCTGCCTTAGCAAAACAAAGGCTAAATGGCTTAATGAGCTTATCAACAGCTCTGGCTTATCAGAGATAAACCAGTGAGAGTCCATATGAGTTCTTCCTTTGTAAACTCATCTTCCAAAAGCTCACAATCTAAACAAGCAAAGGTATTAAGCTAATTTTAAAGTTTAAGTAAATTAAAGATTGAATTATACTCAATCTTAGCTTAGAGACTAAGAGAGCTTGTAGATAGCTTATCAAGCTTATAAAACAGTAACTTCTATATTTGAAAGAGATTAAGGGTTATAAGTGAAAACAAGCTTTTAAAAACTAAAATGAGAATTTTATTAATACTCAAAAACAAATTACAATTCCTTATAGAAACGACTACAAGAGCTTGAAAAAGTAAAGTTACATTAAAAAAAACTACATTAGCTATTTTACTAAGAAAAATTACAAGGGAAAAAATAATCTGTGCTGTGGCTCGTGAGGAAGCTCGTCCTCTCTTCCACTCATGCAACTCCCACATCGCCCGCCCGAAAGCTTCTGGTCGTCCAAAAGTTTGTTTAGATTCTTCTATCAATCATTACCCTTCATGTTCAATTCAATATTTAAATGATCCTTAATCACCGTTGGATTAGATTCTTGTCACACGGATTGCCAGCTTGGCAATCCATGGTTTGTAGTCTTTGTGTTACTTATGAGAGTACTTCTAGTACAAAATCCCACATTCCCTTGTGCTTTCTTCATGCCGACGTGTCATTCCTTTGATGGAATTGACCAATGAGAGCTTAACTATGACGTTTGTTGCTGCCAAGGTGTACTTTTATACCTGAATTGTCCTTTTTGGCCCTCAATTGGTATTTTCCCCATGGTTTTTACCTGTGGTTAATTGGGGGAAGGAGATGAACAGTTAAATATGTTTCTCCCGCCTTTTTTACACTTTTATAAAGCGTGGTTTGATTATTTGAACCCGGGGGTTTGACTGTGGTTTATAAAAAAGAATGGGTCGGGTATGGTGGGTTTTGGGCTTGGATTTATGTATTGTTATAAAGAAAGTAACGGGTGATAACTTTAGGGCATTTAGGGTTTGTTTTATAATTTGGTTAATCATGAAGGATTGATTTGGTAACTTTGGGATTTTGTCTTTTTGTTGTTTGACTTTGTTTGACCAAAGGTTGACTGTGGTTGACCACTTTTGACTTTGATAGCTTCCTCCCGGCTTTTTGCGTACTCTTCCGTTCTCGTGTTCGTGTTTGCCCGATTTAAAATTTTTTGGGGGATTATGCTTTATTCCGTAACCTACAAATAAGAAAGATTCAACTCACCATCATCACCCCCATACCCACCCCCCACTCCCCACCACCCCCCCAAAACCCAATGTCATTTACCCTACCAGCCTTTTATGCACCCCATAAGTTTTGGTCCCTCTTTTTCAGCCCCCCCCCCCGCTCCTCCCTCTTCACTTTTGATAATAAAATAAATGGATATGTAGAGAGAGAGTACACATCTTACTTTATAAACCCTCTCCGCACGTGGAGAAGTGTTGGTTGTTTCATTTCTCACATTACACACAATCTAATATTATCCTTTATTTCATTTCATATCTCTAAGTGTTCAATCCAACCTATCTCTTTCCAATCTCTTAATTCATAAAGTGAATCTCTCCCACTCCCCCCACCGTCACTAGCTCGTGTTAAGATATTCTTAATAAAAAAAAAAACATATACTTTGATTAGTCACTATTTAAATCTTTATCAAATGTATCAAGAAACAACTTTTTGAAACAGTATGGGTCGCTTGATGGGTCCAACTAAGCTCTAAAT
This sequence comes from Tanacetum coccineum, assembly GCA_026074375.1. Classification (NCBI taxonomy): domain Eukaryota; kingdom Viridiplantae; phylum Streptophyta; class Magnoliopsida; order Asterales; family Asteraceae; genus Tanacetum; species Tanacetum coccineum. The sequence continues at coordinate 15,375 of BQNB010005519.1, forward strand.
TAAGACAAATACAGAATCGTTATTGTGATCCTATTGTCCAGTCATCTAAACACGATATAGAGAGCTATCCAGGGAGAGCTATCCCAGTATCTAGCTCACTTGTTAAGCGTAACTAGACCGAGTTGAATGATAGGTCGCATATTCAAACATGTAGACAAGTATCATGTGATAAACATAATTAAACTTTCAACGATAAATTAAGAAAATCGATTTTAAAACAAACCAAACATTAAATCTTCATTAAGATGGCTAATACCCTAGGGTATTAGCCAATAACCATTGTAATTATACAAGCGTAATCAAATAACCAAGGTAAACTAAACGTTTTACCGAACGATACCAAAAATTAACTGATTACAAGAGTATAGGAATTACACGGTGTCTTCTATGGAACTGTGATCGATGCTTGACCTTTGGTTGCTCTTTTTTTCTTTAGAAAATCGTCTTTTATGTGTATGGTATGAAGAATATGATTTTGCACACCGAAAACTCGTTTTTTGAGTCTTCTATTTTTAGTGTCTAAAAAAGATTGGATACGCCATATTAGGCTAGGCCAATACGGCGTATTGGGGTGTTTCCCTTGGAGTGCGCACAAAGTTTATAATCAATCTGATATATCTTCCCAAAATAATTCATTCACCAAATCTCTGCATAGTTATCCAGCTGGATACGGCGTATAGGTAAATGTGGATATGCCGTATTAGAATTTGATAATACGCGTTTTCTTGTGAAGAGTTGGCGCTGATACGCCGTATCTCTTTTGTGGATACGGCGTATTGGTCAGAAATAGTAAATCTTTAAATATTATCGTTTTAGCTTTAAAATATGCGCCTTTTAGCATATTTTCACAAATCACTCCTTAATTACTGCAAATAACACTTTTAAGCAATTAAGTACAAATTCTTGCAATAATTATATAAAAGTGGTTAGTTTATTCGGGATAAATGATAGTATAAATGTGACGTTATTTGATGTCATCAAATATCTCCCCACTTGAATCCTACTTGTCCTCAAGTAGACTCTAGATTATATTGAAAATGTATCCTAACCGAAGTCAAGGATTTTTTTCGTTTAAGCACTTCTTTTGATTTAATCACCTGTACAAGACTAAGCACCTCATGAAATATGGAAATAAAAACACTCAGATCACTCAACTAATCTAGGGTGTAACATTTAATTGGTACGCTCATTTGCTCGGTCGTGATTAGCTTCATATCATATTCTTGGCAACAAACAAAAATACATACATGATTCATTCACACAATCACTCGCAACAAACAAACAGAAGGCAATACAAAAAAGTACTTGCATTCAGTCAATTTCTATTTTAGAGAAGTTACTTTCAGATCAACACTTTAAATAATCGGTTTCAGTTTTGTTGATTTCATACCATGTTTTATTCATATGCTGACTGAAAAAACGTACCAGGTATGAGCCGATGATAGCCTTTTTGGAGATCCATAAGCTTTGTGAATCTGAAACCTCTTTGGGCCTGATATACCTTGCAATGCCTGATTACGCTACCAAAGGGACTCAATGGGCGCTACAACAGATACACGGTTTAAGATTTTGCGCCGAAGTGAATAGATAACCTTGCTCTATTATACCCTTGTTGATCTTAGGCAAGTAACTCTACAATCTCCTCCACAGAAAATCACGAACAGCAATTGATAGCTGATTTTTGTCGTAAGCTGGTATTTAGCGTTGGCGTGCAATATCATTCACTGCAAAGAAGAATGCTGTTAATGAAGTTGAAATATCAAAAAACAATATGCAGGTTTTAGGATGATCATTTAGCCAAACTCACGAATTGAGATTTCTGCTCGAGCCCATCAACTGGTTTAGCAGATCTCGGATTCTTTATTCATTATGACAGTAGATGAGAGTTGCCTCTTTTATGGGATGGTATCAATGCACTAAAAGACTCTCGAGAAGGAGTTGATTTTCCGAGGACGTATCACACTTACCTCCTGTAGAACCTAATAAATCAAAGTTGTCTTAATAAAGTAATAAAAAACGATTAATAATCGTCATGTTCATAAATCGATAAACATAAAAGAAGGGAGTGTGTTGTAGCATGCTCTGTGAGAATTGTGTAGTTCAAGGAATAAACTTCATCAGATCCTGTAGATTGATCAGCAGAACAATTTTCAGAGGTGTCTAATCAGTCTAGAGGAAAAAAGTTGATGATGAATTGATACAATCACATTTAAATATGTCAAAATACCCACACTGGATATTTATTTAAGCATTTTACCATCTCAAGTTCTGCTTCAACAGCCTTGGCGATTTCATTCTTTTGCTCAAAAGCAAGCTTTGGAACAGTTGCTCGGATAACTAAAAAATAGAGAACACATGTCCATGTTAAGCTACCCACAACATCTAACTTACAAATATGCATAATACTTTAAGGTTTTTAGGGTTACTACCGTCAAAAACATAGGATGAATGTTGCGACTTACCTGCAAATCAAGAAGAAAAAATCTCAACATATGCATACAAATCGTTGATTAGGGTTTTGATTAAGGCGTGGAGAATAATTTTCAACGTTAAGGATTAAGACAATATGTCAGATAACAACCAAAAGAGATTAAGTAAACGTATTTAGAGAATTAAAAATGCAGTACAATATAAAGACAGTGTCAAAGTTTTAAAAGATAAGCTATATGGCAAAGACATGGATATGGAGTAGATCAGAGATAATTAGTGTGGATAAAGATTATGATTTAAGAGTGTTGCGTTGGTTGTGAAAACTGTGATTAAGGGGGTATTAGAAGACGTGTAGACTATAGAATAGATATATCAATATTGTTTTTTTGGATAGAAAGGAGCACCAAATCTAAGCTTGATGACGTGATGGTTAATGGTTATCTTCTAACTAATTAAAACGTCTCACTGGTTCTCAAACCTTTTTTGGGCAAATTTTTATAAATTAAATCTAAAATCTCTCATGGAATGTGTTGTGCCATGTCATCTTTGTGGTGGCGCCAGTCACAAAAGTTTTAGGTATCCAGGCATTGTAGCCCCTTATATATGTTATAGATGTTATAGTGTGTGTATATTTATATATATATATTATCTATATCTATATATGATATTATATATATAATAATATATATATTATATAGTATATAGAAGGAAGGTTAAAATAATAAAAAGACAAATATTCGTGAGAAGGATAAATAAGAAAACTTTGAAGATTTAAAAAAGTTCTCGAGAAAAAAATTCTAAAAATATTCCCATTAAACAGTATGTTGTGCAATAAAACTATTTATAAATAGAAGTTTTTCTAATTTGAGTTTGTTTATACGTTTTTTAATGCGACAAAAAAAGAAAATTTTGAATGCACATAAAAAATATTTTTGATGCACAAATTTTTCGGACTTGTTATAGTTTGATGCGCAATAAAAGATTATTGATTGCTCAAAAAAGTCAAAAGAAAAAGAGATTGGATACAAAAACGAATTTTTGATGCACAAAAAACCGATTTAATGCACAAACGTTTTTTTTCGGCAAAACTATCCACTTTTAGAAAAACTTCCTTTATAACTTTTTCATGCACCAACATACACGATCTTGTGAAATTTTTTAAGAATTTTTTGAGAACTTTTAATTTTTTTTTTTTTTATCCTTCTCACGAATATTTGTCTTTTTATTTGATCTTTATCCTATATATAGAGAGAGAGAGAGAGGAGGAGGATTATTGTGAGAACTTTCATAAAGTTGTAAAAATGAGAACTAATCTAAAATACCATCAAAACATCGATACATAACCATTTTAGCAATGTTACACCAAAATATAAAATATTAATACAAATTAACATTAAACCGACTAATAACCAAGTCCATACAACGATGGAAAAATTGGGGGGGAGTAAGGATTATTACCGATACCAATTTAAAAAATTTGTACAGATAGATACATTAAAATCTCATAAATGGTAATTTATTTATAGACATATATTTAACACTAACTACATATAAACCACTAAAGAAAATTTGGTACACTCAGAATTACCAATAACTTGATACACATTACACGTCGAATCAAATGTATCACTGTTGTTTAGGTGTCATTTCTCAAAAAAACCCATCAATCTTTAACATATTTGGTTGTAATTAAATGCGTTTTTATGTTGTTTTAAAAGAGTAGTCATTTGTGAGATGTTGGGTGGGTTCTCTTTTTATAACTTTAAGAAAGTTCCATCGTGATCTCAATTCTATTGTTTTTATATGTGTGTGTGTGGTATATAGAAACGTGTTATGCTTGATTATTATAATGTTATAATTAAAGATAAGACATGGATTCTTGTGCCACGTCTATCAAACGCGAACATTGTTTGTTCCGTATGGTTGTTTAAGCACAAGTATTTTGCAGATGGTTCTTTTAACATGTACAAGGCTCCCCTTGTCGCCAATTGGAACATTCAACAATTTGGCTTTGATTATGATGAGACATTTAGTCTGGTAGTTAAAAGGGCTACTATATGAAAATTTATTAGCCTTGTTGCTTCTCGACATTGGCCTGTTCATCATATCGATATCAATAATGATTATCTTCATGGTACGCTATCTAAGACTATCTATATGACCAACTTGGTCTGCTGAACTATTTTATGGGCATTTATGTCACTCGTTCTACCAAAAGGATGTTTCTTTTCCATAAAAAGTATGCAGTAGAGATTCTTAAGCACGTTGGTATGCGCAATTGTTGCGCAATTGTCATTCATGCAGGACTCCCATTGATACAAAGTCCAAGTTGGATGTTGATAGTACCTTGATTTCTCATTCGACCCGTTACATGTGTCTTGTTGGGGCTTTGATGTATTTCACCTTCACTAGACCTGATTTATCTTATGTGGTTCAGCAAGTGTGTTTATATATGCTTGATCCTTGGGAGCCTCATCTTGCTGCTCTTAAGCGAAGTTTTCTTTTTATCCTTCTCACGAATATTTGTCTTTTTATTTTAACCTTCCTCTATATATATATATATATATATATATATATATATATATATATATATACACATGTGTATATATATATATAGTAGGGATCCAGTGAGAAGTATATTAAAATAAGAAGTGGTGAGAAGTGACTAAAACCACACATTTGAGATGCAACGATTTGCATTAGATGCATTTCTACTCATTTATATGTACCATTTCGAGTTTCGAAAGTTAATTTGATGTGTAGATGGTGCAAATTGATTTTCATGATTTTAGCACTGTGCAGAGGAACAAAAAACATGAGAAATCATGAAATGCATCTAATATATGTATATGCATCTAACTAAAAGCTTGAAATGCGTTATAATGCATCTAAGATTATAGAGATGCATCTAATTTAAGTCGGTGCATCTCGGATATGCGATTATAGTTACTTCTTATCATTTTTATTTTAAGAAAACTTCTCATTTGATCTTAACTCTATATATATATATCTACATTATATATAACAGGAGGCATTTGACCATTTTATGTCACGTCATTATCGTTGCCATGTCAACGGTTTATTTTTATTTATTTTTTGAAAATTTCGTTTTATTTATTTTTTGAAAATTTTGTTTTTTTTTAAAACTGCCAGAAACAAGATTTGAACCTGATATTATCTTTGTCATATTAACAAACTACATTACCACTAAACCAGCTAACTTTTTTGTATTATATCTTGCAAGTCAAAATATTTAAGGTGATGCAAAAAATAATTACCAAAAAAAATTCTCCTAACCTACCGAATCTAACATGAGATAATTTAAGAATTGACTTTTAAGAAGATATCTATCATATACAATCATATAATTAGCTACGTCTCCTAACTTGATAAACCCTAATGATAAACTTCTTTCAATTACAGATACGAATACATAATCATTAGTGTTTATCTTTCAATTTTAGTTGATTTGGTTTTGTTTCTTGAGATTATAATTTGTTTTTACTGATTTGTGTGCTTATTGATTTGTGGTTGTAGATGCTCTAATCTTAGCAAAAGCCTGGCAACGTAAGAGTTGGAAAACCACGCATGCAAAATATCACTCTTCTCTAAACCGATCATTGAAGCTCACACGGGTATGTAACACATCTTATGATTTCATTGTATATGCATATGTATGGGTTTTAGGGTTTTATTTATAAGTATTGGAAGCAGTTGCTTCTGGAACAACCATGTCCAACCGATTATGATTAACTCATAAATGGTCAAATAAGTTACTTACTACCAGCTACAACAATTAAGGTGTTCAAAAAAGTGACCCCACATCAGATTACACACGCATGGATGATAATATAAGATTGTTAGCCTCTTTTAGAAGAATTGTAAAGATAAAAGGCCTTATCGGGTTTTAAAGGTTCGAAATCTCACTTCTGTTTGTTCTTTCTTTACTCTTAAAATGATTCATAAAGCGATGAAGCTATCGCGAGGCTTACTGCTGCTATAAAATATTATGTGAGGTTAAAATATAGAGAATGCAGAGGGTAAAATCACTTGTCTAAGACTTCGTATGTATTAAGCAATAACCAACTAAGACTTTAATTGTATCATTGTAATTTGGCAGGTGTCACAATCCCGACTTTCTGGATGTCCGCCATCGACATCATTACGAGGTGAGTCATACTCTCTATTAGAAACCTAAATGCTCACACTTACCCAGCCTGAAGATAAATTGGCATTTGAAATTGTCCAAAAGTCGTAAGTGTTAGGGAGCGACGTTCAAATTCACAAAGGGGCATTCCCTGTGACTGGCCACGTATGCGTTCTGGAAGGAAGGAAGTTTTTAAGTTTATCTTAGCATTATCCTTGTGGATTTTTGAGACTAAAGGTGCAACAGAGATGAAATTGATATAAAATAAAATAATAATAATATTTATTTGATTTGGTTATAGAGAGGTCTGAATGGTGGCGTTAGACTTAAAAAGGTGTCGGCAGATTATCATAGATTTATTAAAAGACCACAAAATCCCAAAATATATATAAAGATTTGATAATGTGTTTATATGTTATGTTTGATTGTGAAGAGTGCCATCTATTTTGACTCTACATAAGGTTGTCAACGATTATGTTATGATAATAAATGTGATTGTGTTTATTAGCTAAATGTTTATGCGTTTAAGTTAGTCAATCTTATATTCAAAATAGTGGTAGGCACGACAGTAGTAGCTAGGATATTGTAGAATGTTTATTAAGTCAAAATGTTGATTTCTGTTACTTAATAAATTATTCAATTACATTTTCGATAAATTATCTGTTTACTTGTGTTATTTTTAGGAAGTTTGATACTACAATTATTCTTTAATATTCGTACGTCATCCTGCTTAATGTACTGTTGATTTACTTTAATTATCTCATTTTTGTATGATTTCAGTGGATCTAAAAGATGAAGATAGTAAACGATGAAGGTACAACAAACCATCATTCAGCTAACATAAATCAATTTTTTTATTTTTATATAAAACATTTATACGTAGTAATTAACAAATTACATAATGATTGAATTTCCTCCTGTTTCAAAATTTATTGTCCCATAATTGACTTTTTAAGTCTTTTTTCTTCAACTTTGACTTTAAATATTTTTGTTCGTGTTTATTATAAATTTTTTTTAATTTTTTTTTTTTTTTTTACTTGATGATAATCCTAACTATAAAAATACATTTTAAAAAATATCAATTAATATATTTTTCTTTGCACATCTAGCGATCTATATGACAATACAAAATATTGTTTATGGTCATAGTTCAGAAAAAAAGACTTGAAAAATCAATAAGGGACAATAATTTTAGGACGGAGAGAGTATCATGTTTGATTTAAGCTTTAGAATTCATTAATTGCAAAAATAGGTTGTAACTAATTTTTTTTCTAGAAGCGTTTGCACTTTTTACAGTCACGTTACAGGACCACCTTTTTTTCCAATGGATAGTAACATTAGGCTGGATGGTAATAGCGAATCTGTAAACTCATCTGATATTCAGCGTTATATTCAGTTTTTCCTCTTACAACTTTAAAACTAATACAACTAACTTTTCAAACCGTAATAGCAACTCATCTTTTCAACTAAAAATCACATTTCATCACCATTTTTTTTTGTTTAACATACTTTTATTAAATCAAACTTAAAAAGTAATTGATTAACATAAAGTAAACGTAACGAAATTAATAAAACGTTAACTAAATTAAATAAATCTTTATTCATAAGTTAAAAACTTACATAGACTTTTTCGAATATTATAATATATTAACAAATAAAGCTAAAACTAACATTACGAGACAATTGTTCAATCAAATCGTGTCGAAGGTTTTGATGCGCTTGTGATGATCTGGATTCACCTCATAACTTGTTGAATTGTTCATCGTTTCGTACCATTGTCGTCCGCGCTGATGTGTTTCTCCATGGAAAAACTATGTGGGAGAGATCGCTAGTGTGGGATTGGGGCTAGTAATCACCCATTTCTTCTTTGAAAACACCAATCACGCATTAGTCCGACATCTTTCCCTTGCCGATTACTGCTCTTTTGCTTATACATAAATGTCGCTTGTGGTCATCATCAGCTGGTTTTGAAATCGTCTTAACGAGTGTCGCCAATTCCAGATATATCCCATCAACAAGATAGTATCCATATCGGTAAGTTACGCTGTTAGTCACAAAAGGAATCTCTGGTGCTTGTCCGGTTTTCAGATCGTTAAATAAATGGTGTTGATATAAAAGTTGATGTCGTTGTTCGACCCAACAACACTAAAGAAAACATGCCATATCCATAAGTCTTGCGAGGCAACAGCTTCCAGCAAAATGAACGGATTCGGACCATGATCACGTCTAACATATTGTGCTTTAAAGCCGTTATGGAAAGAACCACACTTTCAATCCGTAAGATCATAGACTTCCTAACATCCTCGAAAAACCCGTTCTTTTCTTTTCTTGATGTCCGATAAGTTTTTCAATATCAGTAACCGTGAGTTTCCTCAAATACTCTAGCCACCATAATTTTCCTATAAAATCTGACAAAAATAATCAAAGACGACGTACGTGAAGTTCCCTTATTATTTGCATATATTCATCTAGAAAATCAGCACGAACGCCGTATGCCAATAGACGAATTGCAGAGGTTCACTTTAGCAACCCGAAAATGGCTTCTCTTCCGGTACAATCCAATTAGTACGAAAGAACGCATCGTGATTACTTACATCGTAATATCTGGTTGAAAAGGGGGGCGAGCAATTCAGAACGTCTTCCGAAAATTTTATTGCATTGTACATACGAAGTCCTCGCTAAAAGGGCGGCGATCTAAACGCTCTATGGTATCCAGAACGATCTCGGTTATGATGTTTCTCGTTAGTCGATGTAACTTGTCGTCTACTCTTATTAACGCTATCGCACCGTTTAATAAAAGTCTTTCGAAGGCTATTAACTTATTCTACATTCTAGCGCCCATAAACGTATGCGATTCATTTTAATTAACGTGCGAATGTGAGAAGTGTATATGAATTAGGAGAGTTGTGTATAAAAAATGGGTAATGGGACAATAACAAAGTAGTGGGTATTTATAGGTAAAAAAGGGTTTTAAAAAAATGTTTTTTATATGGCAACGGATAAAAAAACGGGGCCTCACAAATTTGAAACTCACATAGGTGAGTTACTCACCGAAACACTTGAAAACTCAAGGTGAGTTTGGGTGACTGGCAAAAGGGTGGCGCGCGAGTTCATAACTCACTTCGGTGAGTTATGTGTTATACCGTCCAGCCTTATAGTAACTATAGGTGCGTTGGGCTTCGCGTGTTACAGTGAGAAGCGTTTCACAAAAGGATGTGGCATGCATCAGAGCATCTTCAATGCGATCACCAAATGTACTTTTTTGCACTATAATAGTGCTAAATTGCAAAAATTGTCATTCAATGTTAACAGTAAATAATGCACTATTTTATTTTTATGAATAGTAAATGGAAAAAAAATAAATACTCTAAATATAATGTTGTACTATTGATCACATTAAAACACGAATAAAGATTCTCTAAAGTTTAGTTCTAATTTACTGTCATGATAGTATCACATAAAAGATATTTGTCTTTACAATATGTTCATTTTAAATTTAAAAAATAGTTTAAATTGTACGTTTCGGTCCGTATGTTTGATATCAATAACTTCTTTTGTCCTATTCGATTTTATGTACATCATCGTTCCCTTATTTTTAAACCTAATTGCATTGATGCTGTGTTAATTAATTGTTTGATATGTGTTACAAAATGGATAGTCTCTATCTTTTCATTTGTGGTGAAAGATCTAAGGCGAGGTGGAGAGGAGACAAAATAGAAATCCCTCCGGTTGCAGGAGGTAATTTTTCATGGTCAGCGTTCACTCTTCTAAAAAGAAGAACGAATAAGACCGCGAAAGCAAACGGAGTCTTGGATGAACAAACTCTTATCTCCTTACTTTCATTTATGACGGAGATGCGATCGGGTACCGGAACCACTGCTATAGAAGCAGATGGTCGTAGGGATACCTCGTAAGCGGGTTATATGTAGACGAAGGGTCATCAGTGGAGGTCATGTTCGATAACTTTGCTTCTCGAGAACCGTCGGATGGAAGGTGAAGGCTGGACTCCAGGGAAACTAGACACGATTTCGTGCGGGTTTGCAGGAGACGGTATCGATACTTTGGGAAAGATTGAATTGGAAGTATGCTTCGGGAATGAAGGGTTGAGCCGTGTGGACATCAAAGAATTTTCATTAATCATCCGTGATCATATCCTTAAAATATAATACTGGGGGTAGACCAGGCCTGAAGATACTAAATGCCAATCCCTAAAACTATCCATTCAATGATCAAATTCCCATACCCCAAGGGAATCGCTCTTTGATCGCCTCGAACAATCACTAAGCTGCGGAATGCCGGAAAAAGTCGAGGAGGAAGCAGATGATAAGGGAAGAAACGCCCCAAGAAGAGGAGGGCGTGGATGTTACCGAGCAAATAATTGTCAACCCCAGTTTTCCTGACACCAATTTGAGTCACAATTGGAGGAAGCGACTCTCCTAGGGCTGTAAGGAGCTCATTGAAAATACTCTTCGGAAACAACATTGGGTGTTCGTGCTTGGGAACCGGCCGACATGACTGGGGTACCTCGAAAGGTCATAGAGCACGCTCTCAATGTAAACCCCTCCCTCGATCCAGTATGCACAAAGAAAAAGAACACCATTTCCCCAGAAATAAAAAGCGGGGGGCAGTCACCAAAAGAAGTACCGATTGGGTCAAAGCGGGGTTAGTCCGTTCCGGTCAAATACCCGACGTATTTCTCCAACCCAATGTTATAGTCATATAAGTGCGACGGATCTTGGAGAGAATGTGCATCGACTTCAAAAACTGAAATCTGCATGCCCTAAGGATTTATTATCCTTTACCCCTAACATAGACTGCAAAGTCGTGGAGTGCATGGGTTTCAGGTACAAGTGCCTTTTTGGATGCCTACAAAGGGTTTATCATCAAATCCAATTGGCAAAGGAGGACGAAGAAAAAAGACAGGATTTTTTACACGGAGCAGGGAAACTTATTGTTACACGAAAGATGACACGTTCGGTCTAAAAGAACGCAGGGGCCAACCTAACAAAGACTAGTAGAATCGGTTTTCCTCAAAGCCAGATAGGAAGGAAGAAACATTGAGGCATATGTAGATGATTTTGGTAATCTAAATCAGTAAAAGAAGAAAACAGGACCTCCTGCTGATATTGCAGAGACGTTCGAAGGTTTGAAAACAATAAATATGAAGCTGAACCCCAAAAAGTGTTCGTTCGGAGTAGAGGAAGGCAAATTCCTGGGGTTATTTGGTCACTTTCGGAACAGGAATTTCGAGACTAATCATAAGTAGACGACAAGCTTTATCCGGACCTCCAGTACCTAAACACATTGAAAGAGATTGCATAAGCCTCAGCGGGAAGCTAGCCTACTTAAAATCGTTTCTTGGCCAATTCAGTCACCGAAAGGGCCCTACCCTTTCATTCGACACACCTGAAAAAACATAAAGGAGGAAAATAAGCACGAGTACGATGGGACCGCAGAGGCCGGGAAGAGGCGTTTCAGCAGATGAAGGGACTAATCATGTCGCTTCCATCGTTGACACCACCTTACCCGGAAGAAACGTTGTACGCATACCTAGCGGTGTCTAGGGAGGCAGTCTCCGCAGTACTCTTGACAGACCGGAAGGGAAGACAATGTCCTGTACAATACGTGAGCAGAACACTAAAGACTCGGCAGAATGGAATTACTCCCCATTGGAAATTCTAGCCTCCTTTCATTGGTTAACATAAAACGACTAAGAAGGGCTAAGGAGATATTTTGAAGCTCATCCGGTAAAGGTCATCACGGACCAGCCAATCAAAAACATACTCAGTAGGACAGATGTTTCGGGGGATAGTAGCAAAATATGCAGTACGAGATAGGCAACATTACTATGATCTCCTTCATTACCGCGGATGCAGTAAAGGGTTTTCCAAGGGGGGGTCCTAGCAGATTTCCTTTCTGACGCCCCAGATGGAGAGAGGGAAGATGAATATTTTCAGAGTCCGGAGGTCCCTCCGGAAATAGACGACACAGAGGCATGGACCCTTTACACTGACGGGGCGGCCAGTTCAAAAGGCTCGGGAGCCGGTCTTGTTTTAAAATGGGGACCAGATCGGAGCGGTATATGCTTATGCCCTATACGGTTTAACATTTGCCAGCACAAATACTTTCTCGAGAAGCAAGAATATGAGGTCATCCTAGCTGGGCTACGTTATAGCGCAGAATGATTGAATTCCTGTGGATAGAGGTCAAAGTAGACTACATGCTCGTGGGCCAGTCAGATTAATGGGATATATGAAGCTAGCAATGATTCAATGATCAAATACCTAGCCAAAGCTAGAGAGTACATCTCTGAATTTCAGACCTTCTCCATTGAAAACATACCAAGAGGAAGTAATCAGAAGGCTGACGTGTTGAGCAAGCTAGCCACCGTGCCGTTCCACAACCTTACCAAGGAGATATTGGTTGAGGTCCTGAATGACTAACGGCCCCCCATCCACCACACCACCCCTATCAATAGGAAAGGTCCAGACAGTACAGACTATAGTAGAAGAGGAGGGAGACAACTGGATGACTCCCATCATCAAATACTTGGAGGAGGGCATAGTACCATCGGATAAAAACGAGGCACGAGCCCTGCTTGCCAAGATAGGCCAGTATACAATAGAGTCTGGAGTCCTATTCAAAAAAAAGGCGGTATTTGTTTCCTATGCTTGCGATGTGTAGGGACCTCTTCAGGCAAATTATGTCATTCGGGAAATTCACATGGGATCTTGCGGAATGATGTAGGTCTAGGCGTAAGTTAAGGAGGCAATAAGGACAAGGTTACTATTGGCCCCATGCATGCAGAGTGCTCAATAACAGGAGGTAGATAAGTGTGACCTCGTGTCTGATTCAACTTCACGATCCAAGACTCCCAAAAACCACTCATGACTTCCACATCATGGCCCCGTGGCCTTTCTATCAAGTGGGGAATGGGACATACTTGGTACGTTTTAACTCCGGACAGAGGAGGTGATAAATTCGAAGTTGTGGCCAATTGATTACTTTCCAAGTGGGTAGAGGCAAAGCCAGCTGGTCAAGATTATACGGGCAGGAAATAATCGCTTCGTGATGGACAATTTCATATGCAGATATGGTTCCCAAAGAATCATTGTCACGTATACATTGGGGCACAACTGATAAAAGACCCCCTTTTCAAGAGTTGGTGCAAAAGGTTTGAGATTCAACAGATGGAATACAAAGAAAAAAAATAGCTCATATATATATAGGTATTCTCATATAATACCAGTATTGACGCTCAAGGGAGTAAATGAGAAATCGGTAAGTACACGAAAATTAGAATGATCAATATTTATATAACGGACCAATATAAGGTAAATAGTAAAACATCATATGATAGACGTAAGAGAGCAAAATTATAACCAAGTGTTATATAATCATTATTCATGTAATTTGCAATATGGATGCAAAAGAGAGCATATAAGTTACCTGGGAGCAAGCGCGTGCGGATATCAGATAAACAAGGAAAGACTCTATATTTTGAAAAACATGGTCATAGTCTAGGTTTTGAAAACGACCTAGTTCTCTATGACTTCAGCTCTGATACCATCTGTAACACCCCCAAAAATCAGGACAACGCAGCGGAATGGTAACATTGGGGTGCTACTTCAGGGCACAAAACACAAGTCACGGAAAACGACCTTAAAATGGACGTTTTAAATAAAGTCATATTCTATTTAATAAAAGATCAGAGTTGCAACAGGTTTCATTTATAATGTATTAGAAAACATTGTCAAAACGTTTGTCAAATAGTACTCAAGTTATTAAGCCTTCAAAAATATATATATCCGCGCGACTCGAATGCTCCCAATGCTCCACTAGCAAAATAGTAACCTGAAAATACATGCTAAAACGTCAACAATAATGTTGGTGAATTCATAGGTTTAAGTAAAAAGCAGTATTGAAATAATTTAAGAAATATTTCAGAAGAAAAGTAGCGTTACAACATTTAAAAGTGTTATTTCCGAAATCCATCCGAAATCCAAGTAGTGATTCAGTAAATCAAGAAGTATTTAAAAAGTGGACCACAAGATCGAAGTAATGGTGGACTAAGTACATATTCCGAAGTCCAAAACAAGTAATGTAGACAAGAGAAACACATTCATCAAGTCTAAGTATATATTATTGCACTAAGCTCATGACACCGAAACCTTAACGTACTTCAATCAAGAGATTGGAATGCCCCATAAAAGTAGGATGTTCTGCCAAACATCCTGGAAAGTAATATCTCAAATGTTAAATGCACCTGATCAAACTAGTGACCCAAGGAAAGGTGGGGATTGTCAATCCCGATAGATCTATCCACAACACTCGCGCTCACGACACTAGCAACTGACGGTTCATGATAAACAGGGGACTTAAGTGGCAGAGAAGGTACTTAGGCAATAATGTAATCAGGAAATAGCATACAGTTTAAAAACACTTGTGTCCGAAGAAAAACAATCATGTGTATTCTACGATCTCAAATCATATAGGTAAACAATCAAGCTTTGGTAAAAATAGTCATGTAAATGCTTATGTAGTAGAAATTCCAATAAGTTTACTTAGAAAAAAACGAGTTGTATTCCCTGCGGGATTAATTATCATAAAAAGAATGAAATGCGCGTCTATGAACTCACTCTAGGAAGTGAACGGGAAAATTGAATATCGAATAGGGTATAAACGTCACAGACGAGTAGAAGAGCAAACCTAAGGTTTGATATCGGTCGTTATAAGTAACTACGTACTATGAATTAGGTAATACTCGTAGATATAAGTTATATAGCTTGCCGATCTCATCTAATTGTGTTTGTGAAATAAATTTATTTGCTAATTTTTCTGTGTTCTTTGACTCGTATAATCGATTATATAATTCAATTGTCTTTGTAAATTTACTTTTTAATGTTTAAGTCGTGTATAAATATAATATAAATGATTCTAAAATGTTTCGCAAAAATGTATTAAAAAAAAACGAAACCAACTCTTTTCATGTAAGGAAATAGGCACAAGTTTTAAAATAGTGTCCCGTAACTCTTTATCGTTTTAAGCCCGTTTCTTATCGTTCACGGTTTCGTATCTATGTGAGTTATCTAATTTTGACTTTTTCAAATTTGGACCTACAGGTGAACAGTAACTTTTACTGTTCACACCAGTTTATAAATTTATTTTATAGTTTTTGTTATCGTAAATTGTAAACGTAGTTATTTTATGTCGTTAATAGCTCCATTTTTAGCGGATTCTTTCGTGCAACGTCTTTGGTTTTAAATTGTTCTATCATATTTAATGTTGTTTAAAATAAATGTCATGATGAACCGTAACGTGTTATATAATTTATTTTATAAAACACATTGGTAGTAACCGTAAACGTAATATTTTCCGTATCTTTTTCGTTATATAATCGTTTTTTTCGAGTTTCTTACATTTTTGGAAATCATACTTTGGAGTCGTACTATCTTTATTAAACACAATATGGCTGTCAAAAATATGAACCAATAACAGCCCCTTCTATATTTTTATATAACTAATTATATAAACTTGTTTTTATATACTTTTCAATCTAATAAAATACCACAAGTTTTCCACAACCTTTTATATCATATGTCATACATATATAATGTCTATACTTTGTCCATGAGTCCATATTATCAAGATCACAAGTGTAAGTTTATTTTTCATGATTAAAGTTTCCTAATGGTGATTTTTTATATAGAACATATAGTACAATAAAATGAATAAATGTAACAGTTATAAGAGTTTAGATAACCTTAGGATGTATTGAAATTTGATGTACCACAATATCTTAACCATAGTTTAGATGACAAACCATGCTTTCAATCTTTTTAATCCCTTTAATACACTGTGAATACCTAACCTCTGAAATCTTTCTTGCTTTAACACTTGTAAACTTTAAACCAACCCTTCTAATCACCTAAGGACATCTTAGATATATAGTAGGAATGTGTGTGATTGTGATAAGTAAAATTTTGTAAGGATTTGGTGTTGGTTTTGGTGTGAGCCATGAGCTAAGAGGAGGAGGGAGGAAGGGTTTTTGTGTTTTACACCTTTAAAATGAGAAGTATGTGTTCTAGTTGCTAGTTATACAAGTATATATCTCTTAGGACTAGTCAAAGATTGTCATGGAAGTCTTCAAGACAAGATGAGTAAACTAAGGAGGTCTTTGGTCTTTGTCTTGTAAAGTATAGAACATTTCATGGAATTAAGGAACATGTTTTTCAAAGTGATCTATCTTTGTGTTATCTCAAGCTATAACCGGCCATGTATGTATGTAGGATATATAATTTTGTAAACATTTTGGGTATTTTGGGTATACAAAGTGCGTATTTTTTGAAGAGTAGAAAAGTTTTGGTGCTTACGGGTATACCTAATTATTTATAGTTACGAACGTAAAATTTTTACGTACCCAATAAAAATTAAAATAAAAAAAGTTGATTAATTTTTTTTTTTTTTTTTTTTTTTTTTTTTTTTTTTTTTTTTTTTTTTTTTTTTTTGTTTTTTTTTTTTTTTTTTTTTTTTTTTTTTTTTTTTTCTTTCGTAAAAATAATATATTGCTTGCTTGACAAAAAATTTTAATTCATTTGGTGTCCGTTACGTTAATTGTTGATTTTTAGTTTACGCGATTTAACTTTAACTATTAAAATTAAAAGTAAACGTGTACGAGAAAAGAAAAAAAATAAACAGCGAAATAATGATGAAATAAATGACGTCATAGAATTGTCCGGTAAATACTGGATGTTACAAAAGGGGCCCACGGTTTTCAAACTCACCTGGGTGACTGGTTCACCTCTTTTGTTACAAGTCACGCGCGAGTTGTTTTGGTGGGAATGGCACTTACCGTAGTGTGTGTCCATTGTTTCGGTTAGTTAGGTCTTATTCCATCTAGCCTAAGTGCAAGTATTAACGTGTAGGTCATGATTTGTATTGCTTTATCGATGGTCAAGGTTCGATCAAGACCTTATTACTTTCATCTTTAGTTGCATTCATCTTTTTAGGTCCTTCCTGACTTGTACCTAAAGTCCCTTTACGGGTTAGCCCCTTTTAGGCTTATACTTCGTGTCTAGACTTTATTTTTCAATGTCCGAGCTAAGCTTCATGACTTTATACTTCAAGTTGGATTTAAGCTTTTCCGGATTTATACTTCATATCCATAGTTTAGCTTCTTCTGGTCTTATACTTCTTTATCCTTGTTTATTATTTCATGCACGGCTGTAACGTCATATTTGGGCTTAAGACCTCTCGGGTTTATACTTTGTATATGGGCTAATATTACACATCCAGGCTTAAGACTTATACTTTGTATCCTAGCCTTAAGCGACTTAGGTACATTCCGAACTTATTATTTATGTCCTTTTCGGACCATACGTGACCGGTCTTAGGTTTTGCAAACTCGTAGATAATCGGCAACACTAATCGGCATAAAAAATATCTTCTAACGATCGAAAACTTCCAACAAGCACATATGGATATAACATCACAAAAGAGGAATTTTATGTCCACAAAAGATTCACAAAAAATCATCCACACAATAATGTGGCAAGATTATTGGTCTAACCGAAACAATTATTAAAAGCAAAAACTCTTTTTGATTGATCTAATAATCTTGCCACCTATCAACTTTTATGGATATTGAATTCCTTTACAAATAAGAACAAAGTTTCCATTAATGGTTATGGGCTCTTACTCAACTTTTACTTGACCAATTCATCTTTTTTATATTTATATCATTAAACCTTATTATGACAAGATAATATATCCATTGTAAAAGGTGCTATTCCTCATATTCGGTCCTAAAGACAATTACTTTTACTTAACCAAAGTTTAACAAAGTTTTTAACTAATAATAGACTATAAACCCACCTATAATCAAAGAATATTTCTAGAATATGCAATGGAATAACGAATATGTGATGTCGATATACATTTAGAGCACAAGGTGTCTTGGGAGTCATAAGCTCGTGTTATAACAAAAAGTATGTCATGTATAATTCAGAACCTATAACTTGATCCAAAAACACCATCTCTCTATCATTCGAGTTATTTTGCCCTCGCACATAACACAACAAAACACAAATACAACACAAAAAAGAAGAAAAACGCGTACGACTTGGCCGGTGATGACAGCACGAAGGGCTATAACACCGAGGGTGTGTCGATCGACACCATAGGCTATAAACAGCGCTCTATGGCAAGAGACTTGTCTGCTTTATTGTGACCAGAAAAATAAAACTTGAGCCCAAATGTCAATTTACGTACCTTATTGGTCTAGAAACATTTCTTTATGTCAATATAAGTTCTCGATACGACCACTAATACATCAAATCACTTGTTACTATGAAAACATTGTATGTAATTCGGGAGGTCAATGATTGCGAATACTAGCTCATTTCCTCCCGGTTTTACTCATAGTGTGGAAAAGAATGTCATAGTTCAAAGGATGATAGGTCAGTATATGAGTGATAAATCAGTTAAATGGTGATAATGAGTCTGTGCATCATGTTGAACGTGAGATAAAAGAATATAATGTGCTTAACTAATTCTACAGGTTCAAGGAAATATCAAGATACTTTACTGGTTCTGTAAATACCCGTACGGGTGGTTCTATCTTAAGTGTCATGGAGGAAAATTATGAATGTGGGTATAACAATGGGGTATAATATGGATGGGTGTGCGAATGATATTACCAAAATAATTGAATCACAAGGAGGGTACGGGGTTAATAGATGAATTTTCTGTCTTTAAATGTTCAAGGCCTCGCCCAAAAGGCTAAAAAAGATTGGGTAAAGGAGTTGTGTAATAAGAATAAAGTGAGTTTCGTGGGGTTACAAGAATCACTATTTTGGAGTCTATTGATTATACTTAGTGTGGAACTTGTTGGGTAATGTAAACTTTGTTAGTTATAGTGACTCTATGGTAATTTCTGGAGGTATTATTTTGTATTTTGGACCAAATATTCGTTTGTAAGGCAGTGTTACTGTGTGGATTATTTTGTCATTGTTTGTGTGTGTGATTAATTCGGGATGGATATCCTTTTGTTTTTGCTCCCTATCGTGGTATATGCGCCACATGATGTTAGAGTTAAACGGCTATTATGGGATTATTTTTTCTCATGTAATCGAACCATTGGGGCCGGTGAGGTTGTGAATGATGGGAGGATTTTACGAAGTTAGATACAAATTGGACAATTTGGATTGGAATTTCATTGCTCAGGGTGCGGATTTTTTTAATATTTTGTTATTAACGCAGGTCTGAAGAGGTTCCTATTGGTGGGAAGTGCTTTTCTTGGTGCTCATAATCGCTTCTAAAATGAGCAAGTTGGATAGGTTTCTCGTTTCGGAAAATTTGTTAAACACATGTCCTAATATAAGTGCTATTACTCTGGATAGATTTCTCTCGGATCATCGCCCTATTTTACTTCGTGAAGCATCTTTTGATTATGGCCCGACTCCGTTTTTGGTTTTTCACTTTTGGTTTGATGTGGATGGTTTGATAAATTTGTATATTAGATTCTTGGAAAGATGACTCCTGGGTGATTAATTGCTTGCGTAACTTGTGCGTAAGTTGAAGTTCCTCAAGTGAAAATCGAGCTTGGTATGCAGATTACAGAAACAATTTCAAAGGTTCTGTTACTAATTTCAAGGAAGAACTACGGATCTTGGATGAATTGATTGATAAAGGTAATGGATCGGACGAGATTGTTAACAACCGTTTGGAGATTCTTGGTAAATTACAGCAAGTGAATAAGGCCCAAGCTTCGGAAGTAGCTCAAAAGGCTAAGATCAAATGGTATGTAGAAGGAGATGAGAATACGAAAGTTTTTTTTTCATGGCATGCTTAACAAGAAACGTAGCCAATTGAATATTCGGGGTATAATGATAAATGGAACGTGGACTGATAATCCGAAGGCTGTGAAACAGGAATTCTTTCAGCACTTTCGAAACAGGTTTGATAAGCCTCCGGATCAGAATGCTCATATTGATATGCCTTTTTCGAATTCACTTTCCGTTAATGTATTAGCTAGAAAGGACCTGAGTGTATGGTTTCTAGAAAGAAGAGGTAAAAGGGCGGTGTGGGATTACGGAAAAGACAAATCACCGGGTCCAAGATGGTTTCACATTTCGGATTTTTTCCTACACTTTTGGTCGACTATTGAAAACGATGGTTTTTGAGGCTGATTAAGTTTTTTTTCACATGTGGTGAAATCCCGAAGGGATGTAATTCGACGTTTATTGCTTTGATCCCAAAGAATCCCGATGCCAACATGGTTAAGGATTTTCGCCCTATTAGCTTGATTGGGAGTATATATAAGATTATCGCCAAAATTTTGACTAATCGTCTTGTTGGTGTTCTTGGGGATATTGTAAATGAGGTTCAATCGGCTTTCATATCGGAGAGACAAATCCTTGACGGTCCATTTATCCTTAATGAGATTATGCAATGGTGTCGTAGGAGGAAAAAACAATCCCTTATTTTCAAAGTCGACTTTGAGAAAGCATACGATTCGGTTCGATGGGATTTCTTGGATGATATATTGGTAAAATTTGGTTTTGGTATCAAATGGAGAGGATGGATTCAAAACTGCCTTAATTCGTCTAAAGGCTCAATTCTTGTCAATGGGAGTCCTACGGAGGAATTCCAATTCTACAAAGGTCTAAAGCAAGGTGATCCGCTATCCCCTTTTTTATTTATCCTTGTAATGGAAAGCTTACATATATCGTTTCAACGTGTGGTGGACGTGGGCATGTTTACTGGTATTAAGCTTAGCTCATCGCTAAATATTTCACATCTATTCTATGCGGATGATGCAATATTTCTTGGGCAATGGAATGATTCTAATATTGACACCCTTGTTCATGTGATGGAATGCTTTTATCGTGTCTCTGGTCTTCGGATAAATTTGTGCAAAAGCAAGATTATGGGTATTCACGTGGACGCTGACAGAATTAAGAGTGCGGCTTCTAAACTTGGGTGCCTTGTTCTCAATACTCCTTTCCTTTATTTAGGTACGAAAGTTGGTGAAAATAGAGTGCACGCTTGGAAAGAGGTCATGGTTAAAATCAAGTCCCGTTTGTCGAATTGGAAGTTAAAAACGTTATCTATTGGTGGTCGATTTACTCTTCTTAAATCGGTGTTAGGATCGACGCCGATCTTCCATATGTCTATATATAAAGTCCCATTCGAGTGTTCTCCATTTGCTAGAATCCATTCGGAGTCTATATATAAAGTCCCTTTGTAATGTTCTTTTTCTAACTCCTTTCGTCGGAATCCGAGAAGTGGTGTGAAAGAATTTTAACTCAACAATCTCTCCAGGTTGGTTAGCACGATTACCCTCTCATCTGCTGTTGACAGGTACGTTTGGTCGCTTGAAAATTCAGGGGTGTTATGGTCTAGAGTGATTAAGGCCATTCATGGTCCTGAGGGGGGTTTGATCACTGATGTGAGAAGGGGTTTTCGTTCTACGTGGACCTCTATTGTGCAGGAAGTGAAGAAGTTACAGAATCAAGGTGTCAACATATTTGATTATATTCGGATCAAGATAGGAAATGGAGACAATACTAGTTTTTTGGAAAGATAAATGGCATAATGAAGGCGTTCTGAAAGATGTATTCCCTCGTCTGTACGCGTTAGAGAGGCATCAGAATATAAATATTCACACAAAACTGATTGATTACAGTTTAGTTAACTCTTTTCGTCGGAATCCGAGAAGTGGTGTGGAAGAATTTTAACTCGACAATCTCTCCAGGTTGGTTAGCACGATTACCCTCTCATCTGCTGTTGACAGGTACGTTTGGTCGCTTGAAAATTCAGGGGAGTTTTCGGTGAAGTCTATTCGGCAAGTGATTGATGCTAATTGTTTTCCTGTTATTCACTCGGCTACGAGATGGGTTAAATCTGTGCCTCTTAAGGTGAACATCATGGCTTGGAAAATAAAAATGGATGGCCTGCCCACTAGAATGAATATATCTCGTCACGGTATTAAAATTGACTCGATAGTTTGCCCTATTTGTAACAGTGGGGCGGAATCTTCTTATCATATTTTTTTCCAATGTAATTTGGTTAGACAGTTGGCTCGGAAAATATCGTCTTAGTGGAATGTGGATTACGTTGATGTTTCTTCTTATGAGGAATGGTACACTTGGTTGGTATCTCTTAGGCTTCAGGCAAATCTCAAAGCGGTGTTCGAAGGCATCTTCTATTGTTTATGGTGGTCGGTTTGGATGTTCCGTAATAAGATTCTTTTCGAGAAGGATACTCCTTCACAGGCGAGGATTTTTGATAGCATTGTTTCTAATTCTTATTGTTATATTTAGTCTTTATCATTAGCCTATTGTCTAGGGGTTAAAGTAAAAGCCAAATTGGATTAGAAGTCCTACGTCATAGAGTCCAATTTGACTTTGTATTCTTAGCCGTCATAGAGTCCTAGTTGGTAACTACTACCTCCAGCCATCATAGAGTCCTAGTTAGATTCTACTACCTCCCCCTCATCTCTATAAAAGGAGGTAAGGGGGGGAGGAACAATGTACTTCATTCTTTTGAATACTAATCAATGTTTGGTTAGGGAAATACCTTGTGCTTTACTTGTCTGTCGATTATAAACTGCTGTGGCGTGTGTTCTTCTTGTTTTTCGAAATTCCGCACTAGTAACATGTTTGGGTGATTAAAATCCTCAGACAAGTGTAATCAGAGCTCAGGTTCGCGGGTTCTCTGGTTAACTAGGATCGATCAAGAAAAGGTCTTTGTTGTTCGGTTTTCTGGTAGGAGCAGGAGGGTATCTTTTGTTTGGGCTACAAGGTTCGCGACAACAAATTTCTTGGCGTTCATTTTTTTGACGTCAAGGAGCGGCATGGTATCGACAGTAAAGGGTTTCTTGAGTTCTTCGATTGTCCGGGTTCGCGACAAGGTGTAGAAGACTTAAGGGAGGTTAGTTTTCAAATAATAATTTTTTTTATTATTTGGAGTTATTGCACAAGGTACTTTGTTTGATTCGGTGTTGTGAGGTTTATATCACAAGGTTATCAGAATAAACAAAGGGTCAGAGAATAAGTCCAAGACTTGTCGAGGTTGCAAGCTTTCTTAGGTTACAAGAAATTGTTTTGCAAAAGTAAAAGTACGACAAGGGTTACTTCAAAAAGCTTCGAGTACTTTCTTGAATCAAGGGTTGTCGATTTGATTAGATGGTCTAATTTTCAAGGTTTAATCGATATTTGATTAAGAAGGGGTTTTGTTTTTTGAATGGTTTCTTGGTTTGATCGATATCTAAAAAGGTTTATTCTTAAGGTTATATCGATAAAGCAAGGGTTTTTTCTTACAAACAGGTTACTTTGTTAGATCGTGTTTTGTGTAGGTAAATCCACAAAAGGCTAAACGGTTAACAAAGGGTTAAAAGAATGGCTAGTATGAATACTAGGTTAAACATCGAAAAGCTCGATGGGAATATTGTACAAAAGCATGAAGGTTCAAAACAAGTTGGGTTCAAACAACTTGGTCCTGGTGTTGAAACAGAAGTCCATGAAGTCCATGATGAAAAACGTGTTTGGTTTGAGGTGGAACTGCAGGGAGCTCATGGGGATCGTGAAGCTGAGGTTTTCAGTTAGTAACGATGGAACTGCAGTGGCTCAAAAGATGGTGGAGGAAAGCACCTGAAGAGAAGACAAACACACGACTGCTTGTAAAGAGCAGGAAAAATGAATAATCAGACAAGGTTGAAGATCAAGACGTGTAGATGTTCATGATGCTTGTCATCAGAGGTCTACATAACAATGTATGAAGAGTAGGGTTGCTAAACATTTGGGTGCTACAGGGATACATCAGCAGAATGGGTTAGTTGATGAGATAAACATGACACTCTTTGCTAAGGTAAGTTGTTTTCTGATTCAGTCTGGTCTGTCCAAGGTTTTTGGGCAGAGGATACAAACCAGTGTCTATAGCATATCTATGTGAATAAGTTCCACCATCATCTTCATGATTAGATTCAGAGAAGCCTATAGATATGTTAGTTTTTTGGTGGCTTGATAGTATTTGAGCAAGGATGCTTAAAAACCCGGTTAAGGTCTAGTGCATATTCCTGGATACAACGAAAGTATAGGAGGGGGTAGGGTTGGTGAGGAGTTAGCGTGGGCAGATGTGGTGAGGTTGGGGGCGCGAGACGGTTATAGCGCGATGGTGAGTTTGGGGGGTATGTTGTCGTGGGTGTCGGGAGAACATATTAGATTAGGGGCGAAAATTACAAGGGACCAACAATATTATTTGTTTCTTTTCATAAGGCATGCAATGTTGCAGGTCTGAAGATGATACACACCATGACTATGAACCCGTAGAAACATTATTCACAAATTGTACGCTACTAATCTCACAAGAGGGGGTTGAGATTATAAACAGGCTCACACGAAAAGTATCTCTCGTTGCTATTGCGCGCTACTCCGCATCGATCAGTATTGAGTTGACCGATGGAACCATGAGGAGACGATTACAAGAAAACTTTCATTAGTTCTGGTGTAGGTACAGGTTCAATGCAGGTGTTGCAAGGAGTTAAGTTTGAGGTGGAACCACAGGAGGATCATACATTTGAGGTGGAACCTTATGGGAATGTCGATCATGTAGTTGGTTCACAGGAAGTACAAACTCGGGATTTAATATACTATCATTCAACACGTGATAAGGAGCAACACTCAGCATGAGAACTATTCAGTTATAGAGAAGACAGTAATGAGGCTGCTTTTGTAGTTGCTGCAATGGATAAGATATATGCACATGAGTTATTGACTTTCAATAATACAGTTGCTTGTGAGGTGATTTTTAAGTGGGAGGCAGGATTAAAAGATGATATGGATGCTCGGTCAGATGTATATGTGCTCAGCAATGGTTGCAAGAAACGCAGTGACGATAGCGATGGTTATTACTGGGAGTATACACCAGGTATGTTCATATATCTATTTCTCTATATAGATGATATGGTTTTTTTTGCGGATGCAAGGCTGAGATCTGGGTTACCAATGGTTTGCTGGTTAAAGCAAAGGGAAATATACTTGGTTTGGAGATCATCAGGGATCAGAGTAGTAATACTCTAAGGGTGTCACGGTCCAGGATTCACAACGAAAGGTTGGTACAAACTTTTTTGAAGGGGCACTCCACACTGTCGTTGAAGGATAGTCTATCAGGGGACTGTGATGTGGAAAAAAAATGGTAAATGATCATATATATATATATGCAATTGGAAGCCAGGAGTATCAGGTGGTCTGCATGAGACCTGACATAGCATCGGCCAGTGTGGATATGTTGGATGGGTTTGATCGTGGTTTACAGATAAACGTACATGTTTTTGTGAATTTTGACTAGGCCATGGGAAGATCGATCACTGT